>JAQFZF010000836.1:0-15729 GCA_034695365.1 Enchytraeus norvegicus | reverse complement strand
TATTAGCCTATGCTGTCAAAAGCAAAGTGTTCTCTAACCCAGATTCACTAGCTAGCACAAGGAGTAACACGCTGGAGCTAACAGGCCTCTTTCTAGACTGCTCAGTAGCTCGGTCAATGGTCATTGTTATGATGCACTTTAGCCCCCAGGAGTTGGCTTTACTGTCATTCGGGAGAGCAATGGAATTCTGGTTGTAACAATGTTGAATGTCTTAGTTTTTATTATTCAAGTGCGATATGTACAGTATTTACCTGTGCATTATGCAATGTGCAGGCGTAGAAATGTTGGAAGCAATTTATGACTTACTCTCTATATTATGAAATTGAAAGTACCGTACTAAGTGCATTTATTCAGAGTCTTTGACTAATAATGAAATAGTAATACTCAGCTAAAGTATCCCAAAAACTTCATTTAAAAAATCATTATTAATATATTCAAGCACTTAATTGTAATAATTTTGATACAGAATTTTTATGCAGAATTGTATAGCATTCTCACATTTGCTTAAATATTACTTAAACATAGAGTTGTAGAGAAATGTTACGAGAGGTTACTGGATGAGGAAATGTTGTATGTTTCTTAACAAGTGTTATATTTGATGTCCTTCGAAGGTGTTACTCGTAGGTGGAAGGTCACGTGTTCCTTCAGTTGAAGACAGTTCTTTTCTCTGACCTGCCATTCTGTAATGTTGTTGATAATTAATGCCACCTTAACCCATAGAGCTGATTATAATTATTTATTGGACAAAATGTGATTATATGTCTGTAGAAATCCTTACTAGGCATTATTATATCATGTACTAGGTTTAGCGCTGTTTAGTAAGTACTGTGGGCCTAGTTGTGTGGATGCTGGTAATTGTTGTCTAACGTTGCGTATTGCTTCACCTGTTGACTCTGTGATTTAGCTCTATAGAGTATAGACCTGTAACCTTTCCAAAACCATCTGTTCTTTCAATACATTAATTAGTTTTACCAATATTTGTGTAGAATTTATAGAATTAGACGATTTGCATAAAAAATTATGCATACATTTTAGCTTATATTTTCTGTTTTCCAAACGAGTTATAAATTATAATTCTTTTTAGCAATGACTTGTATGGTCTTTGATCACAGAGGGAGTTTCGCTAATGGCATGTGACACAGATAGGAGTAAATCCTATTATATATTTATCATGGATCGCTGCATGGTCACTAAAGTGATTGGATGAGAGCAGGTAATGTCGTATAGGACGACATGTGGAATTGAAAAGATTTATTTAATAAATCCAGTGGATGCCTTTGAGCAATCTGTGCACCAGTCACATTCAGACTCAATATAGAATGATTGACTGGCCAGGGCTGCATTGATCCTGTAGACATTGAATTGTGGCGACAGGCATACAGTACTTAGTAGTAGTACTTGACAATTCTCGTGTTGGTACTAGCAAACGTGCTGCATAAAGTAGGCCCTAAGTCTAATATGTTAAGCATGTTAAATAAATAGGTATATTGCAGTACTTAAAATTAAAGGTGGTGTGCCGCATTCGTTACCGAACGTAGGAGCTGATCAAGATCCTGAGTGATTGTAGCACACATGTGATAAAGTAATTAATCTAATGGTGAGGTCGCTACCCCACTCTGTTCGATTCTATTTTATTATTGGTCGTATTGGATCAATGTCAGCCCTGTTATAACCTTCTCTAGCCAGCTGTTACCCAATAGGTAACTAATTGCTTCCAATTTATAGACCCACGAAGGGATGGAGGACTTGGTTGTCCCATTGTACATGCAAGATTTTACTCTCTGACTGACTCGTCAATCGAACTCGGAACCTTCTGCGCAAAATTCGACATACTAGATAAGGCAGACTAGCAGTAGACTATATATTGAATTATTTTTTTGGTATTCTGTCTGTATTAAGAATTAAAGAGACATAGTCTGAAAAGATGTTTTAGAAACAGATTTTTAAAGCAATTTTCTGATACTTACTAATTATATAATTGAACTAAAAGTTGTTTTGTACATAGCAAGGTGATGCAACAAAACTTAGAATTATTCTTTTTCTAGCTATCCTGAGGCATATCAATAGAACAAATAATATTATATCTTCTATGATCATGGTATTTTGTAAATAATATGCAAATCTTTCTTAGTACATTATTTATATATGAGAATTCGTTTACAGAAAAAGCTTACCTATCTACTGTATAGAGTACCAACGGAAGACTACAACCAAGACTGCACACGTGTGTTTCATAGAAGCGGACTAACGCAGTCACTGGTTAAAGAGATCCATCAGAAGTCAACATTTTCACCAAGAAAATATGGCATACAAACTCTACAGTTATAAGTATGTGTGTGAGTATACTAATACTTATATGTGTATGAGTTTAACGTCTGTATCCGTATAATCATGCAATATATATAAAATGAAAGCTAAATAGTTTTCTTAATTAGTTAGTTTAAAAAAAATCAATTTATTATATAAGATGATATGAATTTTGTCTTGTATTTTTCAGATACAAATAGGACCTCGAGTAGATTTTGCTGTATACTGATAATTATCAACAATCTATCTAACATATATTTAAATTGAACTGTAGGTATCAAATCCTAACAATCACTCTATGTCAGGTAAGAAAGGCGACAAGGTATCGGCAGTGGCGATGAGACCCCTGACAGATGGGGAGAGTAAGGAGGGGGATGGTGCAGGGATGGGGGATAGCAATGAGGGAGTCACCCTTAAACCTAAGATTACCCTACTCAATGGAGTGACTGTTATAGTGGGCAGTATCATAGGTTCTGGTATATTCCTCAGTCCTAAGGGAGTGCTGGACAACACTGGCTCGGTTGGTCTCTCGCTAACCATATGGCTGCTCTGCGGCTTGTTCTCTATGGTTGGAGCTTACTGCTACACTGAGCTGGGCACAGCTATTGTTAGATCAGGAGCTGACTATGCTTATATATTCGAGGCGTATGGTCCATTCCTCGCATTCCTGCGCCTCTGGGTGGAGTGTATGATTGTGCGACCCTGCTCTGCCGCGGTGGTGGCCCTCACCTTCGCCAACTACGTCGTGTTCCCTCTGTTCCCTGACTGTGAACCTCCAACCCTGGCGCTACAGTTCCTCGCCGCTATCTGCATTAGTAAGTCATCTACTTGATATTAACGTTAATTTAATTGATATCAATTGAATTAGTAAGTTTAATTAATTTTTTAATAATAAAATTAAGAATATTTAATTAATTAGTTTGTGTAGTTTATAAGCCTAGGTACACTGTGCAAACACTGAAAGCATGTATAAACCGTTGGTTGATCTCATTAATTGACCTGTCTATGATTTGACACGTCTGCTTAAGGCGGATGTACTCTAATGATAAGGACAGAGGATTGTGGGATTTGATTGGATGTGATATTAGGATGTGTAGCAACAGTTCACAGCGGTCCTGATTCTGCTTCCGGTTCCTGTTTGTTGTGTGAGTGGAAATGCTCTTGTTTTAAATAGATTTCAGAACACTGATTTACTGTCTGAATGGAATTTCATTTGTGAAATAAATGATTTCTAAACTTGTAGGAAGTCGACAACTCGCTGTGTACCGGTACTCTAATACGTTATACTCTAGTTACTAGTACTCGTAAGCTTAAAGCTTATACGTTGTTTGGAGCCATATGACAACATTATTATAGTTTAGGCCTATTGCTAGATAAAAGTTGCAATACAATATTCTACTATGTAGGATTGTTCTCAGTTAACCCTGCTAGAACTTGTTAACTTCATTCTGGTATATAGACCTAAGTTCTCTATCATGTAGTTTTGAGAATGAAACTATCTGACTATTTATGAGAAACTATCAAGTTACAAAGCTCTATGATTATTAATTGAGGAAGTGCTCAAGGTTTGATGTAAGCTGGCAGTAATATAATATAAGTGTATACAGTCAATCAGACTATTATAGTGTATAATATTATATAAAGCTCTGATGAGACATCATTATTGCCTGCTATAAATATAGTATAAATTTACAGCACTTGTTATTTTTAACAGAATCTACTAAATTATGTAAATGTATTAATCTGCATTGTATGATGCTGAACTTTCCTTCATTTATTTCATGTGTCTTTAATTAATTTCATGTGTATATATATACAATTATACATGTATTTATTCATATTTATTTCAGTTAATTTAACGAATGTTTGTAGTTGTGTTGACGGTGATTAACGCATTTGATGTCAAGTGGAGCATGAGAGTACAGGATCTGTTCACCTACGCCAAGCTCTTTGCTCTTGTTCTCATCATCATCACAGGAATCGTTCAACTCTGTCTAGGTAAGTAGCTTTTTATATACTTAGAACAGAAATTCATTGTGTGTCTATTTAAATTTTATTGAAATTCATTGTAAAGAAATTCATTTATAATCATTGTCTCTGATGTCGTCTTCAGAGGATGAAACGGACGTTAAATTCGCAGTGATTGATTGATTTATTGGTATATTTTTAACTTGTTGTATTTTTTCCGTACTGAAATCTGAAAGCGTCTTAATTTAGTTAAGTTTAGTAAAAGTATGTTGTAACGCGGAGCTGGAGAGCCCTAGCTCCCGTTACATTCCACAGGGAGTCACTTGACCTCGGAGTTCCTTCCGGTGACCTGTCTTGGAAAGATGGAGTTGTTATGTTGACATGTGTGGACGTCGACGTTCTGAATGAAGTCTCGAGGAAAGAGTTGCAGAACTCTTACACGCACATACACATTTACACATACATTTCCACACACACATCCATATACACTTCTCACACACATCACGTTACACCTCACACAACCTTGGTGACGTCCGCTTTTGGGAGCTGTTGTAAAGCTAACCAGGTCTGTTGGTACTATATTTGTACTATTGACAACTACCCCGAGAGCGAGGACGTTACAATGTACTATGTATCGTAAGCCTAGATAGTATTTTATAATGTAGGCTATTCGCCGATCATTACAAAATTCAATGATAAAAATTAAAAATTAAAAGTACTAGGCCTGTAATTAGTAAAACGGTGCCTCACTTTAATACAGTGGTGGTTGAAGTTGATGACATGGATTTTGATGACATTTTCAGCGGCTGGTGGTTGGTGACAAATTGCAGCATTATCATGTAATAGTTTTGTTGATAAATGTGGTATTCTTCTAATGCTTGAACGGCGCTGTGAACATCAATGAATCACCCTATTTTGTGTTCATTTATAATTTGTAACTTAAATAAACACAAAATCTGCGATTTAGAACTTTAATATATCTGCAGACTTCTACTATTCCCTATAAATTGAATTTTAACATAAATAAATGATTATTTGTAATATTTAATTTATTAATATTAGTGATACAATATTATTTATTTAATATTTAAAGATTGTAAGTATAATGTGCATATTTAGGTTATAACATTTCATTTGGATGGATTATCAAATTTTCGTAAGTACCACATCCCTGATGCATAATATTCAGCAAATGCTCTGAGAATTATTATTGCTCTCAGTTGCTGTGACGGATTTGCCGTAGATGAAAATATGAAAATGATACAGTGTAAATATTGTCGTAGATTGAGAACAATTAGCATCTGCTTCTATTGTCTACAAATAGACGCAGTACCCACTACCCATGCCATACTTAACGTGCACATGTGCACGGCTAAATGTCTTTGAATTTCTTTTTAATCAGTACCAAGTTCTTAATTTGGCCTAATTAGTTCTACAAGTAAAGTTGTTAGAGCTCTGTTATATCATTTCTTTGAGAAGTAAAAATACCAGAAGGAGTAGAGTAGGATGTGAGCTTTACTGATTGATGTAACCTCTATCTAGAGTTCAATCAAACCTTGAGTTGATAGTTTCCTTACTATATAGCGTGTTGCTTGTTAGACCGGCATAGTTCTACTGCTGAAAGCTTGATATATGTATAGAGATTTCTTCCTGTTCAGTCAATCAATAGTCAGACAGGAATCTTGATGAAAAAGAAACTCAGTTTAGGCTTAATTTTGAAAGCTTTTAACTAAGTGACTCTTTTCTAACCACGTTTTCTATAGCAGTGTCATGGTCGGTGGCCAGTCTTCTAGACTGTTTTACAGCACATGCTACTTTTTAGACCTGTACGTAGTAGCTAGGTTTCTCTTAAATAGATATGTAGAAAAGGAAAAAAAGTTTTTAAATAGGTAAACCCTATAAAAAGACTGTAAACACTATGCTAGTAAGATGATCTTAATGAATTTGATTGGCTGATATATTGGTTAGCACTGTAGGTTTTAGGGTTGGTGGATTTAGGCTTCAAGCCGTGTTTGTGTGTGTTAAACGTCAATGCTCAGAACCACAAGGCTCACTTAAATCGGCTCAACACTATCGAGCATTGCCGTAATAAAGATTGGGTTCAAGCTTCTTAAGCGTTGCTCCACAAAGCGCCCCGCAGTCTATTACAGACCGCCAAGTCTGGCAATCAGAGTATAGTATATCCTTCCATTGCCAGTTCTGCAAGAATTGCTAGAATTATTTGCAAATACTGCAATTATTGCTACAGAATACCATTTATAAGTAGATGGTATTTATGGAGCATTGTGTGGTTAGAATGGGTTCTATTTAATAGTTGAATTTATGCA
This sequence comes from Enchytraeus norvegicus, assembly GCA_034695365.1. Taxonomy (NCBI): domain Eukaryota; kingdom Metazoa; phylum Annelida; class Clitellata; order Enchytraeida; family Enchytraeidae; genus Enchytraeus; species Enchytraeus norvegicus. The sequence goes on along the minus strand of JAQFZF010000836.1, from coordinate 9,127 downwards.
TTTTATTATAAACTAGTGAAAAGGCCTTTGATGCCTTTGATAAAAGGCTTTATAAATCACATTTCACAAATGTGATTTTTTTTTGCGGAGGGGGGGGGCAGCAAAACCCCCCCAAACCACTATTCAATAGGGCCTCCGCTCTGATGCAGCAGACCTATGGGTCAGACTTTTACTTAAGCACATGACTATAACTCGCACACAGATACTGTCATACGACGAAGACAATAAACAACCAACCCGAGCATTGTCGTCTCAATCATTATACTGTATCAACAAGTAACGGTTTAAGGGAATTATTTTATAGGATTATGATTATGAGTGATTAAATTATGAAACGAGTGGTTTGCATTGTATTTGGTTGTCTGGACTTTAAAGGCATGGGTGACTTATATCCAACGGCTATAGTTAAATAGTGCTAGTAGTCAACCTATTTAACGGATCACTTTAATTTCACCCTGCAATCTGTTAAATATTAATTCCTGTATAAAATTATTATTATAGACCTAGCTGATATGTGAAGCACTTCAATTTATGTGAACTTTGTACTACATTGTAAATATTTAACATGATCTGTTTCTTATCAATAACAATTGACACCATTTATGTTACAAGTTGTAGAATATCCGATATATCGTTATATATAATCGTTTTAAGTTTGACAGCTCATCTGAGTGACTTTTCATACTAAAGTCAATTGATGTCAATCTGAATATATCATTTGTTTGCCTAAACCATTGTGAGGGATTTGAGCTTAATTGTGTAATTTAATTTACTTGTGTAATTTTTACAAGGAGTATCTTGTTTCTTCTTTCATATTATTGAAGTTTACAGACATGCGCAGTTGCTGCCTTGTATATCTTTAGGCTGTATCGTGTCATATAGAAGATTTTAACCTTTTTATAGTGCTAGGAATAGCTCGCCTTTGTAAATAGTTGTGTTCAATTATACAGCAAGTGTTAGGGTGTAGTGTGTGTTTGGTATTTTAAATTCTTATGCTTCAGAATTTATTGAACAATGGATCGAGTGATGGATCGAGGCGCGGGAACTATTCCCAGCTCAGTCGACAAAATATCCCCGGCACCCTTGGGCACGGTTGCGTATCTGTGCTGGAAGATTAATCGTATACCTGGCCAGGCTTCATTGCGCGCCCGTCGGTGCATTGCACTGATCAAATCAATTCTTCCTTTATTTCACAAACAACAACAAATAACATACAAGCAATGCAAACACAAATGAATTGTGGTATAGCAGAACTAGAAAAAAATAAAGGAACAGACAATACATAAGAGCGAGAGCTCTGTTGGGCGCTAATCACATATTAGAATTAAACTATTAAAAGAAAATCAGTCAGATTAGAGCCTGTATGATCGTTACGATTCATGATGGAGTAGAAAAATAAAATAAAAACAAAAAACAGTAACTAGGAACTTACTAGCATGTGCGTCTGTCATGTATAAATATATACGAGAAAAAAACACAAAAAAAAACGACAACGCTTGATTCACTCTGCGATGTTTATAAGCCGCTATTGCAAAAGTGGAGGGAGAGGGGAATGAATTATTGAATTCAATAATCAATACCCAAAGTATGAGCACTATGTCTCAAACTGTGCTATCTTTGTCAATCCACACACAGATGATCACTACCTTGAGTCGTAACTTAACCAGTCATATTTGAGGACAATCCCATTCTTTTTTCTTTTATAATATCAAATCGTCATTGAAAAAGTAAAATTGTGCTGCCAATATTATAATGGCGGCTTCATTAGCCACATCCAGTGCAGTTGTTCTGCAGAGCATTTTAAAAGCCCCTTTTACAGAATTCTATCCTTTCACTGTTCTAATATCTGATAAATATTATAAGAAAACAATGCAAAGAGAGTAAAAATCGTGATCATAGGAAACGTTAAGCAGTTTCGCAAGACCCTGCAGAGCATTGATTCTGCACACATTGTGGAATAGATGGAATGGACTTTCGTATCCGTTAAACTGGAGTTTATCTGATCAATAGGGATGACTTTCAAATAGTTGCAGTTATGAAGGCTCTGTTTATGAAGCTATCAGCCTATCAAACGTTTTTTTAAGAAATCAGCTATGAATAACGATATGAGGCTGCTAGTTAAATTATTAATTTTTGGTTATTAGTTGTGGTTAATGGCAATGAAGCCTTTATTTGACGATACATTTATTGCTAACATTTTCTGTCAAAGCAAACTCTAAATATAGGCCTGTATACTGTAGGTCAGTCTATGTTAAATGAGTTCTAAGTTACAGCCTATACTCTAGGGGTCAAAATTTCCAGTGTTGGTTCCGGGAAAACTTGAGAATAGACTGATTAACCGACAACTGCACGCTTTTTTTGTAAGAGCCAATTAATGTAGCTGAGCACAGTGTAGGGTAACGAGAATTAACGAGATCTGTCCCATGATTTCTGTGTAGTCCTAAAGCCTGATATATCAATTGGTTGTTCAAATATAAGATTTGCTGATACCGTGCCACGTCGTTTGTGGCCTATGGCTGCTTTCTCTCTACTGTTCATTTGGCGCCTCTGACATAGATAGTATATAGAGGGCCATTAGAGGCGATGTATGTTAGGTTATGCTAGATCTCCATATTCGACTATTTATTTTTTGAATCAGCGAATGCTATCAAATGAATTGTACTAAGCTTATTAAAATGGATGCTAACATCTGAAAATCTGTAATGTTCATGGATTTTTCGAAACCTAACAAGTTGACCTGTTATTGTGGTAATGATGCGCAATAGGTCGTCCCTGTTTATTACCATCTAGAAGGCGAGTTTTGAGTTTAACGATTGAATTGAGAGGCCATGGCCTTCTAGCTCTTGTTCTTGTTTACCACACAAAGGTATGTATTGCCAGTAGGCCTACTCAACTGTTGGAGTACTGCATGTTAAGTTTGCTAAACTCCTGTAGGTTTAAAAATTATTTTACTAGTGATATTAATCTGCATCGTGTGTTGTGACATTTTAGGTTTAAGTGATTGCTACATGCATTTTCTGAAGTGTTTTGAAAGACCACTAACACAACAAAACAGTAGGCTAAGTATTTAGAAGAGTTAGTAAAATTATAAAAAGTGTGAAGTAGCCTTTTTGTAATGCTGGTTGTTCACATCTGATTTTCGTTTTAAAACTGCCGTTGTTGCCAAGGTTTCCGGAAAAAGCATTCTAGTTTGCATCGCATCTAAAAGCATTCTGAGTGTCGTGTTCAATGTTTTAAGAAGACTTTGAACACTTCTCTTTACAAGAGACTTTTTCAGTCTTTTCTTGAAATCAGATTATAGACCACAAGAGTTCACAATACTTTGCCGTGTGTCCGCTGGATTGGCATTTTCACTACGATCCATTCTTTGATGACTGTACACAGTGTACAGTGTACACTACAGTGTACAGTGACAGTACACACTACACAGTGTACAGTTTATGATGACACTGTATTGTATAGTAATAATTAATAAATTGTAGAATTATTGTTTTGTGGAATCGTGTGTGATTTATTTAGACGTGTGTGGTGTATCGGCTGTGTGTAATTGTTTCAGGCCGCAGGTAACAGTTGCTCTGATTTCAAATGATTACTGTTCAGTCTGTTGGTAGTACCATCACTGTTTATGCAATGGACATTTTAGTGGGGATTTAAATATTGATTTCTAACCTAGTAAATATCTGGAACGCATGTGCAATTCAGATTAGAATATCTAAATGTACACATGTTATAGACAAAGATATTAATTAGACAGACTTCTGACACACGTGCAACCTGACTTATGTTATGTAGGCTCCTGCCTACTGTCTATATTCAAATTAATAATAATAAGTTTATGTACATATAAGTCATTTCATTAAGCCATATTTGATTGATGTGTTTAACAGGTGAGTTTGAATATTTCAACAACCCGTTTGAGGGATCTAAATGGAACGCTGGCTCTATATCCATAGCCTTCTATCAAGGACTGTTCGCTTACAATGGATGGTTAGCTGTCCTGATATTATATTGTTCATTATAGCTCACTACATAATTTTTGTGTCTTAAGCGTCTTGGATTAATTAAATATAAAAAATAATTATAGAATCAAATGATAGCATTTTTCACAATGCTGATAAAAATGTACACAAGCAAGTCTTGCTAAGGAATTTAAAGTTTTAAAAGTGAAATTAAGTTAATAATATGAAAAGGAGAGAAATGTCTTGGCGAATTGAATGTCAAAGACAGAATTGTGACGGCGTATAGATCGATCGCTAGCAAGCTGTTTCACTAATAAGATCAACGTTGTACAGAATTGTGTTTTCCAGATGTCTACTTTCGCTTCTTTATAGTTTATGTTTACTAGGACTAGTTTAGGCAGTAATTATGTCGCCTAAATTACTGTACTGTGATGCAGTTTGGCTCACAAAGGACAGATACATGTGTGAACTCTGGTTTGCTAATTTGCAAGATGATAATATTATATTTAATACAGTTATATTTATTGCATTAGTTGCATTATATTTTAATACAAACTAAGCAAGTCTATTCTGGGTGATTAATGCGTAGGCTATGTTCAGACAATAATTATAGCCTATAATTATATGCCTGTAATATCAGAGATTTAATAGTTTATGTTGATAATAATATCTACAGTTGACGCGTGAGAGCTGCGCCATCTGTGGCGAGTGATGGTAATTAAGTTTTGCTATCGACTGTTGGTCGTCTGCCTGTGTTTGCCTCAAATATCACTCGATATATCACTAATGTTCTGGGTTTGCTGTCAGTTTTAGTAGGTCTCCTACTCAGTTTCTGTGAAAATACGTCTGCGTGAGTTCAGTGGTACGTCGGTGGGGGGATTTTTAATGGTCCATTTTCTGTTTCTACCTCAATTTCAGAGAAAGTTTTTTTAGTGTGTTTAACGTCAAGGTTCAGAAGCACAAGACTTCTCTGCAAGAAGGCTTAATAAAAACAATCGGTCACAAAGATTGGATTATAGCTTATTACAGCTTTTATCCCACAAAATGTCCAGCAGTTTGGTACTGAGCACTGAGTGAGAGATATTTGTTTTTGTTTATTTTGTACTTTTGAGAAACTCCTAAATTATATTTATACAAGTAGAAAGTTGATAGCAGATAATCAAGTGAGCAGCCAAGATCTCCATTTGATTCCACTTGAGTTTGTTTTACTGTTGCATATTTCTTTGCCTCTCACTATGTGATGTAGGTAAACTAATGCTTGTCAATATCTCAAATAACTGTTTGGGACTCTTGGAACAGTCGAGCGGATGAAAATCTATTTTAAGATTTTCCCCATATTAAATTCCTATTGCACATAATCTAAAAGTAAAAATAGTTTGAGGTTGCGCTGACGTGCTTGAAAGTTTTATATAATAGGTCTATACTGTACATTTATTTCATGTAATTGAGGCTTCTCATCAAAATATGCGTCCACTTTTATGTTGTTATAAATGTAAGATATTTTCTGGAGCAAGTGTTTTCGGTTCACCCCCTCATTTGATTGATAGGATTGAAGATTCTGGTGTCTGATTTAGACTTATATATTATAAGCTTTAACTTTTTCATTTTAATTCAGTAACAATAATTCTCCATTTGTGTTTCATATTTGATTCTGACAAAGTGAAAATCCAGTAAAGTATCTTACAATAAGTTTGAGTCAATATTTGTTGTTACCCTAAAAGAAGACGTGCACCTAATCTTTCTATACCAACGAACCAACGAATGACAGAAGCTTTTAAGAATGTTATGTGGTAATATTATAACTTGCAATTCTAATGATAAATGTTTGTTTAATAGATCACTGAATTCCTATTGTAGGATTAGGCATATATGAGAGATTTATGATTTCCCTCCCTGATGTCATTGTCAGTTGATGAAACGGACGCTGAATTCGCATTGATTGATACAGGCCTACATACATTCATGGGTAAATTATAATTATTATTGCAACTTTTGTGGACTAAAATATTTGTAAGTTTGCAACCGTCTATTCTTCAATATATATTTTGCAGGAACTATCTGAACTATGTTATAGAAGAGTTGAAAGATCCATACAAGTAGGCATTATTTTCATTTTCCATTTTCTCAATTTTGGATTATCGCTGTTACTTTCCTAACATAGTTTTTTTTAAAACAAACGGCATTGTTTAATGAAATGTACAGTTTATTTGTTGTGCAGTTGTCTATTTGTGCAATTGATTAATTCGGTAAATGCTGCCATCTGGCATATAAACAAAGGTAATGAAAGAACACCCGTGAATGGTATTTTAATTCCCCCATCTCTTGCATGTTAAAATGAGTTCTTAAGAATTTAATTGTGAGTTACAGAAACATGTCAGAAAATACAAAGATACATTTCTAGATAGAATAATTATCGCTCCAGAAGATGATACCTGCCAAATATTTTTATTTATAAGCAGTAGGTATTTATTTGCTTCTAAACGCAAGCATTAGACGGCAAAATGCTACTTAAGAACAATCAGATCGTAAGTATTGTCATGATACTATAAGAATGGTGTCTTTGTAAAAAGGCCTTTATATTGGAAGTATAGATAAATTCTACCTATAGAAATATGTTATTGCACAAAGCGACGGATAAACTAAATAATTATAATACCAAAATTGGGATGAAATAGTAATTTAATGGAGAATCTTATTTTGTACAGACAAAAGTCTATATTTAATGATTTAGTTATAACAGTTTTATATAATATTTTAATTTCCGCTACACTGATTTCTAATTTCATTTATTCATCATGTATCAGCCCTATGAATATAATGAGAACTGTTGTGGACTCATAAGATGTATAAGGTGTTGTGCAAAAATGTCGAGCTTTAGTTCTAGATATTTTTATAGTTGTTAAATAAACAAAATAAAATAAGTTTTGGAAGCCCTATTCTCCCAACGGTATTGCAAGATTTGTTTGTACTCATGGTGTGTTAACAAGTAAACAAAATCTATTTTTGGACATAATAGAAAACCCAATTTTTGTACTGCAGTTTGTAATCTAGATTTCATTATGAATGGTAACCCTTTTGTAATATATATTATGTTTTAAAATTATAGTAAATACTATATTCTGAAACTTTCAGAGCTTAGTTAGTTAAGATGAGTATCAAGTTAAATAATATTAAGAGAAGTGTAGTAGAATACATCCAATTTGTGGGACCAATAATTACTTTAATCTAATCTCTAGGCTAAATCTGCTGTCATATTAAATTTATATAATTCAATATATTTTTTAATAAGGCTACAAAATTTATTCTTTTATAAATTTGAAAGAGAGAGATAATTTTCTTTCAAATTAATTTTAATAGCCCTGGTCTAGAGACTGATTCTAGTCTAGACTATCTTTGTTACCATTCAATAAGTTAAATACCAGCAAATACATTTCCATTGACATGTCTATTATTAATAATAATATTTCCGTTTTTTAGCAGACTTCACATAAGATATACACAAATGATGATACACATATATATGATACACAAATCCGTTACAATGTCTCCACACATATCACCAAAAATACATGACAAAGTAACTTAAGCCACTTATTGTTTAACAAATACTAGTAAGAAAGCCTTTAACAAAGGCTACCTACAAAACGTGTAGCAAATTTCTCTTAAATGTGTTTTTTAGAGGGTACCCCACCCCACCATACACGCTTATATCCCAAATGTCTTGTTAACTTTTTTTAACTTTCTAGTCTTCCATCGATACAAATTCAATAGGGGTGGGGGGCTCACAGTGATGCCAAATGGGAGAGGGTAATTATTATATAGGATAAAGATTCATTTGAAGAGCGTTAATTGTAAATAGTTAATATAAATTATTAATAGTAAGACAACTATATTGATGCCTGAATGATTGTTGTGTACAGAAATCTGCCTAAGGCCTTGTGGAACTCGTGCACACATTGAGCTCTTGCACTCTAGTAACTGTTATCTACATGTTGGCTAATGTTGTGCACCGAAACGTGCCTAAAGCCTCGTGGATCTCGTGCACTCTAGTAACCGTTATCTACATGTTGGCTAATGTTGTGCACAGAAACCTGCCTAAAGCCTTGTGGATCTCTTGCACTCTAGTAACTGTTATCTACATGTTGGCTAATGTTGTGTACAGAAACCTGCCTAAAGCCTCGTGGATCTCGTGCACTCTAGTAACTGTTATCTACATGTTAGCTAATGCTGTGCACAGAAACCTGCCTAAAGCCTCGTGGATCTCGTGCTCACTTGTAACTGTTATCTACATGTTGGCTAATGTTGTGTACAGAAACCTGCCTAAAGCCTCGTGGATCTCGTGCACTCTTGTAACTGTTATCTACATGTTGGCTAATGTTGTGTACAGAAACCTGCCTAAAGCCTCGTGGATCTCGTGCACTCTTGTAACTGTTATCTACATGTTGGCTAATGTTGCCTACTTCACAACCGTCTCTCCTGCTGAGATCAAAGAATCTTCTGCCGTGGCTGTCGTATGTATCAACACTTTGCCAGAGTTTCATTAGAAAATCTTTAGTTTTAATCTCTCTTATGGTGATTTAATGGTTATTAAGAATTGTAATTTATTTTGTAAAAAAAATTAGTATATTTGTTAGTAATGCAATATAGCATAATAATTACGGTGCGTTTGATAAGAATTGTAACCGGACTACTGATTTAATAAAAATAGAAGTTTTGATTACTAGTAGGCTTTTTGCCTTGACAAAAAGTACTCGCGTCCAACGGAACAGATTAGAAAAACTAAAGAGATTTAAATAGTCTGTTCCTAAGAAGGTCTAAATAAAAGATATGTTCGTCTAGGGTATGAATAATTAAGGATGTGAGAAAGATCAGAGTTCCTTCTCCTAAAAGAATTAGTAATCTTATAAAGTCCCGTAACATCAGAATGTTCCAAACTACTAAAGTCAGTATCTATCACCCTTCCCTACACTCCTACATCAATTACCAACATAGTGCTGGAAGACATTCTGTTTAAAAGAAACAGATGATCTATCCCAAATTTAGTAAGGTGGACATATAACAAATAAAGAAAAAACTCTGAATTATTCAATAAGGATAATTCGTATAAAGCGTCCTATCACAGTTCCACCACAAAACGTTTGTGTTCGAATGTTTTAACCCTCTAATGT
>JAQFZF010000835.1:0-15734 GCA_034695365.1 Enchytraeus norvegicus | reverse complement strand
GAATAGAGGTGAGCACATCTCTAAACTGTACTACGTAATTAGAAAGTGTTGAGGATGGGTCAGTATACAAAGAAGACAAGAGAATATCCGACGAAAAGTTAGTTATGTTTATAGAAGAACGGTCAAGTATGAACGATCAAGTATTCTAGCAGCCAATGACCACAACTGGTGTGGCTGTCTAGATCACTGTTGCTACACGCTAATTCAATCTATCCAGTTCTCTGTTTTACGTCGGATCTAATTCACAAATTCCTACCGCAATATGCAGTAATTCAGTCTAATGAGAACATGATCGATTAACCAACGAAGTTGATCCTTGCAGTGGCTTCGCTCTTTCCATGATCACCTCGACAAGGGATAAGTATGATTCTAAGGTGCATAAGCCTAGGTTTCACGTTTCAGTTTCTGCTTTGGACATCTTTTCCAAACTGGTGCAATTCTCGGCTAATCAATTGCCGCTTGGGCACGGTATTAATCATTGCTATTATAATCATTATGAAAAAGTACATGTGACGTAGTCTTACAATACAATACAATGCATTTAACGTCCGGTTTCTGAAGCGAAGGCGTTGTCAGGGACGAATGCAAACTTTAAAAAATTTTAGCTACTGATTCATTAATTTTTCAATTTTTTGTACCGTGCTTGTCCAATATAGCTTTAATATTTTTGCTGCTTGCCGTGGTGGATCCAACATAGACCAACCGAAAGCTGCACGTGTTTCGTACAAGCCGACTAACTCAGTCACTCAGTCACTGGTTAAGGAGTCCCCTCAGACACAAATTGTCTTCAAGAAAATGTGGCACACAAACTCTGCTGTATATGCCATGGACCTGCCGTTAGACATTGCACTGAGAGAGAGAGAGAGAGAGAGAGAGAGAAAGATCTTTGTTGCTTCTTTGATTTTCTTCAGCTGATCGCTTCAACCACAACGCTCGCCCAGCTCCTGATCTCTGCTCCATGAGACTCTGCAGCAGCTGCCAGCAGCTGGAGGAGATTGAAGAGACGCTGTAGCTGGAACGGAGACAGCCTTGGATTGCTTGCAAGATCACCCAGTTGCTGCTGACGAATTATCAACCAGCTGCTGCAGGAGAATAATCATTCAGCTGCTGTGAATCCTGTGATTATGGGATCAGCTGCTGCACTCAGCTTTGTCTCCTTAGCAGCATTCCGATAATTGTAGACTAGTTATCAGAAATATATTTGCTGTGATAAAATATATCTGGCTATTTTGCAGTGACGTACAGTAGATGATTTATGGGGTCATGATTTAAATTATTACAACTTGATTCATTCAAATGCCAATTCTGGACTCCTGACCAGTTTCAGTTGCTAAACTTTATTATGTGCTGCAGTGTGCGAATTGACGGGGGGGTTGTGGGTCGGACTCCCCTTTTGAAGATTGGGAGGTCGGATTTTTATCATTGTGACATATAAATTGTAAGGAAATATGTCCGACCCCCCCCCCCCCCTTTAAAGTCGTTGGACCCTACTTTTGAAATTGTTCAATTCGCACACTGATGCGCTGGGGCATAATTTCATTATTCTGTAACCTTATTCATATTTTGCTGATTTCTATTTTGTTGGTTTCTCTACATTAAACACAAATCCTTATCTTCTTGCGTGATGATTCTATCATTCAACTATTAGAATATTAGATGTGGTGACAGAGGAGTCTGTAAGTATAGAACACTGAACTACTACTCCAATGTAGTAGTTAGTAATTGAACGTAAGCAACACTCCATCTCTCTACGTCTCACAAACAGAATAGAAATTTCTGGCACCAGGATGGGCATGGCTGCAGTTAAGAGTTACTAGTGCAGCCTCGTTGCTGAGGTTTTCCCGACCCAGCAGCAGCCCTGTGCAGTCGCATAGAGCCATAGACCTCCAGCAGCTCTGTCGTCCTATTGCATTTCTTATCTCAATAATCTCCACGATAGCTTACAGATAGATTTCAAGCCTTTACAGATTTAATTATATAAATATGATATTCTAAAAGGACGGACTAAATCATTAAAATAGATCTTAGGACATTACTTTAGACCTTCGAGATCATATTCGGTAAAGACCTTCATTGTAGGTATTGCAATTCACAGCAGACACTTAAGCTCATATTGACCGGATATTGTAAACCAGGAAAGCAGCTGCCACCAGAGACTGTCAGGCTAGTCCAGATTTGTGGTGAATGAACATGGGGTGCTCGATGAGTAACGAAGATCGGCAGGCACTGGAGAGGACCAAGGCCATTGAGAAGGCTCTCAAAGAGGATGGAATGGCAGCTGCTAAAGATATCAAACTGCTGCTGCTGGGTAAGTCAAGTAACTTTGTGAAATAATTCACTCGGCTCCTATAGCTAGGACATTTAATTGTACTAAAAGAAGTACTAAAGCTAAATTGTACTAAAGCTAAGTTTAACGTTTGTTTCCGTATCGAATAATGCTGTGAGAGACGGACCCGGGGGAGATTCGAACCATAATCTGTAGCAAACTTCCTTTTTCCATCATAACATCTCTTGGATATAGGCTTTCTGATCGGATACTGCTGGACATATCATGGTAGGCCTAACGGACCTCGATAATACTTTTCGGATTGGCTTTGACTTTGCAGTGTTCGTTGCTGTCATGAACGACGATAGCACTTCAGCGTAATTGATGTTGCCGATGAATGCGCGCCAGTGAAGGCGAACACACACCTGGCCATGAGCCTTTCGACGTCCCTGACATCGCCTTCGGGTGAGGAACCGGACGTTAAATCCTCATTGATTGTTTTATTGATTACCGTTTGAAAGAGATTTGGTCTAAAGTCTAAACGAATTTCATTGTTACAAATCACATAAAAATCAGTCAGTCAATTATATCGGTCATTCAATCAATCAGTCAATCATCCAGTCAGTGAAATTAACGATCAGTTTCTTATTCAATACTAAATCTTTGTCTAGTTACAGTGAACATTGTACATGTCCCGTGTTGGTTCCGGGAAATTTGAGAATTTAGACCAACGAAAACTGCATGTGTCGTAAGAGGCGGCTAACGCAGATGCCGCAGTGAAGAGCTGAGTGAGTGGTCTGTGCCGTGACTTCTGTGTATTTGACCATTTGGTCAATTAAATTTCATATTAGCAGAGGTCCTGCCACATCGGTTGTGGCATATGTCAGGCTAGGCTACTCAACCCTTCACTGTTCAAAAGCGCTTTTGAGACTCAAATTAAGTGTGCGCTATATAAAAGCTGCTGATTGATTGATTGATTGATTGATAACTTGAGTAACATTCTCAGTATGATAATTATATGATTGTATCGTTGTAAAGTATAGAGAATCAGGAGATGTCATAGCATGATATACTATATCAAATATTAAACATTAAACGGTATAGTTGTTAGCATACTTGCCTGATAATCAAGAGGTCACGGGGTCAATCAATCAATGTAACATTTGTATAGCGCTCTTATAACTAAGTCTCACAAGCGCTTCAGCGAATAGTGAAGAAAAAAATTGCTTTATAATATCTCGATGGTACTGTTGTCGAATCCTCATAATTAATCGATTGACTGACGGACCTAATGATTGGTTGCATGATTGATTGATTGACTGATTATAATAACTTAATACCAAATCGGTTACTTGATTGACAGATTAAGTGTAATGGGCACGATAGCGAGTGCCTAGACCTGTCGGAGAGTAGAGCGAGGTAGACATTGATTGATTGATTGATTGATTGACTTTTTGAACCCTGGGTGTAAACAGCCCTGTGGGTTTTATAATAACGATTCATTAAGAAAGAATGAATCGTGGCTCGGCTACTCGAGATCGACTAGATTGAAAGAGTCGCGAAAACAAACCGCAATAAACCTCTGCAGAGCTATTGAGAGCCTCTTTGATTGACCGGTTGATTGATTGATTGATTGACAGATGTAAGTGTAACGGACACGTTACGAATGCTTGGACCTGTCGGTGAGTCAAACAGAGCGAGGTAGACATTGATTAATTGATTGATTGATTGATTGATTGATTGACCGGTTGTATGATTGACAGATGTAAGTGTAACGGGCACGCCAGTGAATGCTTGGATCTATCAGAGAGTCAGACTGAGCGAGGTAGACACGATCAGGGTGAACGAAGAAGAAACCTGGTTTGCTCCTGTGAACATCACACTATGGGCAGGGACTGTGAGAAATGTCTGCCCTTCTATAATGATCAACCTTGGAGAAGAGCCAGTGTCAGGGATGCTTACGAGTGCAAACGTGTGTATTATTAGTATAGTCAAAACGTAATTGTAAATATCAAGGTGTTAATCATTGTAATATTAACAATAGTTTATTACTAATGGTCGAACTTTTTACTAACTCAGTAACATTGCTGATCTAGTTAATTTTTAGGGGAGAGATAAGGTACTGAATGGAGGGTCAATGGGTCTAAAATGGTCCAAAATGTGAAATTGTAATATAAAATCTCAGAACGAAGTAGAAATCTGGTTTGCTACTGTGAGCATCACACTATGGGCAGGGATTGTGAGAAGTGTCTGCCTTTCTATAAAGATCAACCTTGGAGAAGAGCCAGTGTGAGAGGTGCCTACGAGTGCAAAAGTGTGTATTATTACAATACAATACAGTGAAGATTGAACACCCGGTTCCTCATCCGAAGTTGGTGGCAATGACAGGATCGAATGATGGCTCGAGGCGTGGGAACGATTTCCAGCTTAGTCGACAAAATATCCCTGGCACCCTTGGGCACGTGTGCGTATCGGTGCCTGGAAGATGGAAGGCTAATCGTGTATCTTCGCTGGTCGCTTCAAGCACCATAAAATGGCACAGGTACTATTAATCATGGACTGATTAAAAACAACAAAAATACAAAAGCAGCAACTGAAGCAAGAAAATTAGCATGTGGGTTTTGTCATATGCGAAATTAGACGAAAAAAAAATTACGTTCGAGTAGAGTCTCAATCAACTTAAGTCACTCGAACATCAGCTAGAGTACATATTACATCAAATCAAATAAAGGTTTAACGTCCGATTCAATATCATCTTACGACGATATCAGGGACGAAAATTCTGTGCGGAAATATAACGTAGACGTCGTAATTTTTTTTCAAGGATATTTGCTCTAATGAGTCTCGATGTCATGTAGTACATACCCATATTTAGCTACAAATATCTAGTTAATTGTGAGATTTTTCTACAATATTCACGTTCAAGACGTCCTCATAGCTATCAAAGCCTGTAATACAACTACTGCATCTAAAAATAATCAAGCCGTTTCTATTACAATTTTCGAATTCATGGAATTATTACGCATTCAATGATTTTTTTAATTTATGCGCCAAGACATTGCACTACGTGCAATGCTAATATTGCTGACTGGCGGAAGTGCTAGGCGTTAGTTGATATTTTGGAATTCGCTAATCATCTAGTTATGACACAGCGACTTTAAGCTCAAACAACTAACCAACTAAATTATTGTTTAGTTCTAAGAAACGCTAATCTTATCATAACCCTGATATTCGTAATATAAATATCATTTTTATACTTACATATTTTATCTACGCGTGTTGGGTCCGGGATATTTGAGAATAGTCCAACCGATAACTGCACGTGTTTCGTAAGGGCCGACTAACGCAGATACTGAGGAAGGCAATGGAACACCATCTCAGAAACATATATTTTCCTTGAGCAAGGGCATCATTTTAGGTGTGGAAAAGGAAAAGCCCTTGTGATGAGACGGACTTATTAGGTTGATCGATGGTGTGCTCATTAAAGGGCGAGATAGTTGATTGTATGTATGAATTGTTGCCTTGGACCTGCCACGTCGCAGAGCACTGGATAGATAGATAGTTTTTTCATTTTTTACTTTTTTCATTTACAAACCAACTCAATACCCTTCATAACACTCCACATATTTCATTGCATTTTAGTATTTGCAAATCTGTACTGCAAGTAGTAATGATGCCCACCGTATCCGACTCTCACATAATCTTTGGATGAGGAAACAGACACACAGTAGAACCAAAATCAGTGCTCCATTTTTTCCGAAAAGATGATGAAACGGACGTTAAACCTATATTGGTTGGTTGATTGAAAACGATAATAATATAATTTTCTTAACCATAATTGAATAGAAGAGATCTTTCTAGTTGTGCAAATTGTATAAAACGGAATGCAGTGGAAAGTGGGCAGGTAACCGGGGATCAGAGAGAGACCTCATCTCTCTGCACAGGTTTAATCGGATTTGCTTTCACGGGTCCTTCCAACTTTGAAGATCTCGAATAGTCGAGCCACGATTCAATCACTTCTCTATAGACTAAATTAGTAAATTAGTATTTAAATTAGTAATTAAAGACAGTTTCTGACAGTATAGCATTACTCACATTAGTTGTGTCGAAGGCGCACAACGGATTAGTCTGCAGGTCTAATTCATTCGAATGATTACTTATCTGGAACGTTGTTGTACCGGGTACAGTGGTTTGGTACGCTGTCGTATCGGGTACAGTGATCTGGTACGCCGCTGTACCGGGTGGGGGTACAGAAGGACCCTGGGTACGCCCCCTGGCGTATGAGCTGTTGTTGGATGTTGTGTAAGGAATGATTGACCTCAACTGTCGCTGAGCCGAGTCTGAGTCTGTAACAAGTTGAACAATAACATCAGCATCCGGAGTTATCGAAATTAGAACACCATTATAATTTGCTCGAAGAATAAATGATAAGGAACTCAAACAGAAATAGATACGTTTATTCCCAAGATTAGCCCAGTTTAAATTTCTTAGAGTTTTTAGCCTCATTTTGATGCCCATACTAAAAGCTGTAAAGTCAAGTTTACCAATTTTGTAACTTTGTTTCCTAATCAAAGGATGCTGTAAGAGCTGTGACTCGAACCCGAGGCATCATGCTAATCATTAATACTTACTACCGACTAGGCTATACAGCCGGGACGACTAGCGAGAGTTTAGTTATTCGTCGACTCTTTGGAGATCGTTAATCATCTAGGTATGGACTCTTAGCTTTATAGTTATAAACGGGTAACTTACAAAACAGGTAACTTATAAACGGGTAACTTATAAACGGTAGGCTAACTTATAAATGGGTAACTTCTAACCAGGTAATTTATAAACCGGTAACTTATAAATTTGTAGCTGTAATGCATAAACGTAAATTATAGTGAGCAGTTAATTAATTACTAAAATAATTAGTAATAAATGACATGGACCACTTATATTACTCGACTTGAAGAACAGAAGTCACTCTGCTACTTCTACTGTATAGAAATAGTACAACTAAACTATTACTGTTTATTATTGTCGGTCATAGGTCTACGGTTAAATGGACTTGCACTGTGCTTGACCAGTGTTGACCCCTGTTCTCTTTCAGCACTTGTGACTTGCCAATTTGCATTTGGCATACAAAGCTTATGCTATTGTCCCCTATCGTAAGACAAATATTGTAAAGTAATATAGTGGAAGGGGTCTAGGCTGCCACATCAGTTGTGGCGCTTTGCTCCAAGGCTACTTGGCTCTCCATTGTCCATAATATGAGTCTTAAACAAGCATCTGATGCTTCCTGACGCATGAGATGTTATTATTTTTATTTTTATTTTTTATTAATGCCCTGGGTGGTAAACGACCCTGGGTTAGAAAATATGATAAAATTAATTTTAATATGTTAAAAAAAGAAGTTTAGATTAAAAAAGCATTTAAAATTAATCTCTTGTACTCTGGAATGCCATGTCGCTGAAAGTGCGGCGGAAGCATATGGCATTGTAGCGTTGAATCGCCATGGACAGCCCCTGCCACAGAAAAGACTTTTCTCGGTTGTCGCCGGTGATGGCATGGGTCCTCTGTCAATATCATTTATAAAGTCGGTGCCGGCAGAGTTGATGGGGCCCAGGGTCTCAAAGGCAATGGGCACGAAGGAGTACCTTGACATTTTTTCTGAGTATTATTATTATTGTTTTTAAAGCTATTTCAGATTACCTCGGTTTTTGCAGAGTCCCAGTCCCTTTAATCTTACCGCAGTATTTCATTGGAATAATGCTGCAAGCTGTGATGCTGCTACAATATTAACCTAACAATTGCAATAAGTCTGTATTGATTACTAATGATTTAATTTTTTTTTAAATTCAGATAACTTCAGTTTACCTGGAGCTGAGTCCTTGCCCCTCTAAACTCACCACAGTATTACATTGGAATGGCGCGGGAAGCAGTGACGCAGGGGGCAGTCTTAATTTTACTACCGCGCCAGGGCTGTTGATTAGAAGCCAGCGTTCTAATTGGTCGAACACTGCGACAGAGGGTGGAGCCAAGAATGAGAAGATACAGTGGCAGCAAATCAGTGCCAATCCTGTTACAAGGTAGCAATTGCTATTATTAACCCTTGTTATTATTTACTGCTGTTATTATTTACTATTGTTATTATTTACTATTGTTATTCCATTATTGTTATTATATTCTGTTCCATTCTGATATGAGCGACACAGAAAAATAATGCCAAAGAACTAACTTGTTGAAGGCATCATTTGTCGTCTTTGACTTGGGATGAGGAACCGGACGATAAATCCTTATTGATTGATTGATTGATTGATTGATTGAAGCTGTGAATGTAAGTTTGACTTCTATTTCAGTATCACAAGGATATGCCTTGGGGACTCGAACCCATCGCCTTCTGCTTACTATTATGTAACTAATTTAACCACTTTACTTGTTCGGCTAGATACGACTTCGTGCCAGTCGCATGCCTTAGAGCTCCTAGGCTCTGTTAATAAGAGTGGGTCGGACTTCATCGAAGGTTGCACACCCTGACCGGAGATCTCAGAGAGAGCTCATTCCTGTGGCAGAGGCTCTCTGTGGCTCTTCAGCAGTACAACTCTGCATGTTTCCAAGAGACTTTTGAGTGTGAATAGATGTGTTTTGTTGTTCAGAATCCAGCCTAGAGCACCGCTACTACAGCTCACAGTGGATCACTCAGCACCGGCCCTGATCAATGAGCTGCACAGATTCAGTGTGTGTATGGCCAACGCTGAGTTGTGTGATATCAGCAACATTGAGTGAGTTAGCGCGAGTAGAAATAATATAGTTTTTAATTTATCATGTTGTGTAATTTACTAACACAGCTTTGTCAAGGAAGATAGAAGTTGTGTGGACAAATTTCTGTTAAATGAGTGTGAACTATGTATAGCTATTAGCCATCATGTCAGTGAAGCACTCGCCAACTTGTGAAAGATAATAATTTTACCAGTAGTAGGTTTAAATTATTTAGAAAAAACATTATTAGTGTATTATACAACACCCTTTTTATATTTATATTCTATCTGTTTAAGGGATTTATCACTAACGTTATTGTCTTCAGGTTTCTTATTACTTCCATTGTCTCGCAGAACAATTTCTCACAGATACCATTGTAGCAATAGAGGTTAAAAACTGCACAAAGTATCTACTGGACCTGATGGGATATTCAAGGGTATCCTCAAGACAGAAATTGAATAATTCAAGTAATTAGAGGTCTTATAGGCCAATTTAAACATATATGGAGCGCTTATGCAACTGCATGCGAACTCAGTTACCCGAGGAAGAAATGAAGAACATAACATTGACACACATACTGCACTCAGCAAACGATAGACATTGTTTGAAAACCACTATCGCCTAAGGCAATCCTTAAGAAACTTCCTGAGTACACAGTACACATTATTTGAACTCAAGTCTTTTAATCACTTTTTTCCATAGCTTATTTTCCAAGGAGATGGAGGGAGGCATATGGTATAAAGACTCCAAAACCAGGAAAGTAATTGTTAATATTTTTATTACTATTAAAATTTGTACAGGATGACCGTTGGATTGAAGGAAAATGAAGCTGCTGCAATCAATCAATCAAGTACGTTGTTTTTTAACGTTCATACTGTAATCAATGGATTACAAAGTTGTTTGCTATGCAAAACTTAAGGACTTACTTTACTAAGAATATGCTATTGTTCTTGCCAGTGTTGTTAAGCCTTGGCCTTGATTTAAATATTGACTAAGGCCAGACTTTGACCATTGACCTTGAAGTTTAATGAGTTGGCCCTGAGGGTTCATGCCTTGGCCTTGAGGGTTCGTACCTTGGCCTTTAAGGTAGAGGACTTGAAACTCTGTACCAAGGCCTTGAACACTAACTAGATGAAAATTTTATTAACGAAACTAAAAATAAGTCACGTTTTAACCAAAATAGGTTATAATATTTAAAGTAGTTTAAAATATAATCATCATAGTTGTGCAAGTATCGAAAGGTCCTATTAAAAAAATATTAAGTACTTCAACTACTGGATCCCTAGCCTCGATTGTTCAAGCATTGGCCTGGAAGGTCCAAGCCCAGGCCTTGCATGTCTAGCCCTTGTTAACAATACTGGTTTCTCGGCAAATGGCGAGAATATATGAAGACTAGATTCCTTCCGAATTCATATAGCTTGTGCAACTGTCTAGAGCTTGTCAATGCTGTCATGGTAATTTACAATTATTGAACGATTGTTGCACTTAACCGCTGTAAATAGCTGCTCAGTCGTCATAACTGAGCATTGACCTCGCAACCTGTAGTTTCAGAAACAGCTGTGCTGTTACTTATCCATAAAGCCTCTCCTTGGAGCATGGACTATAAATTAATTTAAAATGTTAAAATGAATTAGTTTTATTTGAATTTAATTAAAATTTTTACTTTAATTTAAATATCTATTACAATTACTATTTATTTCTGATATAATTTTAAATATATACGAGAGGTCTATAAAACCTATAATATCTATATGAGAGATAATATATTTTTTTCATTTATTTCTGTAATAATGTATTTTAATGTTATGGTTTAAAACATTGCAAATATAACATATAAGAAATATAATAAAATATAAGAAATATAATTTCAACATTTTTAACCAGTGCGAAATTATGATTTCTATCTGAATGAACAGTTAATTCAGTTGTCACTATTGGTATAACGTTGTATGATAGTATTGTTGTAATGCTAGTGATTAAAGCATTTTAAATCGGACACCTTTAAAGCATTTCCAAAATGAAATGAAATACAATCACTAAGAAATAATGGTGAATCCAACTAAGCTCCAACACAGTGCTCCAACTCAGCGGTCAGTAATGGTGCTCCAACTCAGCGGTCTGTAATGGACTGCAGAGAGCTTTGTGGAGTGTAGCTGTAATAAGCTTTAACAAGTCTTTGTGACGGTAGTGCTCGATTGTGTTGAGGCGTCTTGAAGAAAAGCCTTGTGCTTCTGAACCTTGACGTTAAACACACTCAAACCTAATGGTGATTCGAAATTCAGATTGATAGCTATAATTGCATTTAGTCCTGAATGTGGCAGTTAGAAACACCTTTACTTCGTATAAGTACCCTATCTAATTATTACTGAGCTTAAAAGAGCTTAAAAGTCCTACATGTATTGTATAGCATAGTTACAGAAATGTTAAATTTAATTTTTTTTTAACTTTCAATAGAAGTAGGCCTAATATTTGGATTAATTAATATTTCAAAATGCACTGTAATGTCTGTTATTGTTGTATAGCTGGAGTATATCTCTCTACTGAGGATGCTTCTAAAGAATTAGCCGTGTCACATCAACAACAGATGAATATCAGTAGCCTCGAGTCTAAACAAAAGGTTTGTCATGATTGCTATTCTTATCAATTTAACCTGTAATTGTATCGCACGATGATAACGGCGTACGCTTTTGTTCTCATCAGATGGCAAGTAATCCGGGATTCGTTTCCAAATACGGCTAGCTAGCGCAGACGTTAGAGCGTGTCTTGGTAAATGTACACCGACTGCTGGCTATTATAGCAATGGAGAGTAAAGTAGCTTGCCAAAGCATACAACTCATAGTCTTCACTGGGCTTTGAACCCGCGACCCCATGATTCAGAGGCCGCAATGCTGCCATTAGACCACGGAGGCTCTCCATGTAATTAAATCACACGATAACGGCACACGCTATTGTTTTCACCAGATGGCGTTGAAGCCGGTCTTACATTCTAAATTCGGCAGCTAGTGCCATAGTGTGTCTTGGTAAATGTACACCGACTGCTGATATTACAGCAATTGAGAGTAAGTGACTTGCTTAAGGCTTCAACTCAAAGATTGCCTTGGGAACTGGGCAGCTGGGCTTTCAACCCATGACCTCATGTTTCATTGGCCGTTATACTACTACTAGACCACCTGACCTCTTTCAATCGCGTAATTTATGTAAACATGTGTGTCCTTTCTGTATGATGACAATTGCAAGAAGGACTATATTTTGCCGGTGTCTCTAATGCATTCTGTTGGATGAGTAGTTTAGTTGATTAGTTAATAGTACATTTGGCTTAGGCATTGGCGGTCAGCACACCATGCTGGAGTCTATAGTTTCAGTGCCCTACAGAGCCTGTCATCAACATCATCCTTATATGAGAAAACTGACGTTAAATATGAATGCATTTTGATTTTTTTAATTATATTTTTTTAATCAGATTTAAATGACAAATTTAGATTTTACAATGACAATTCTTTAGCTATTAATAGTCTTCTATAATAATTCTATAGTCTTTGAGACTACTTTACAATTGCGTGATTTTTGCCGAATCTTCATTAGTTGCATCTTTTCTGTAGATAGCGTCTTGTGTGCAGCTAGAGTAGATAAATTATTTACTTTCTGGCACATATTACAACACACCCGTTTCAAGAGTTCAAGTGTCCGTTAACGTTATTATTTGTTAACTCTAGCAAACGCTATATTATATCATTTATTTACCACATTCTAAAACCTTTAATATTATTATTCAACTACCTACTCGGCGATCTGTAATAGACTACAAGGCGCTTTGTGGAGTAAGGTTGTAATAAGCTTAATGATTAATCCAATCTTTGTCACAGTAGTGCTTGATTGTGTTGTGCCGTCTTGAACTTTGACGTTAAACAGAGAATCACCTTGTGCTTCTGAACCTTGACGCTAAACACACTCAAACCTACCTACCTACCTATACGAGGGCGTTCAATAAGTTTTGAGCCTGACTATCTTCCGCTATATTTTTAGGCTGAGAAATGTTACAGGCCTTAGTAACGAAGTCTTGTTAGTGTTCTCCAAAAAATTTATAACGTCACCTTGTTTACTTTATGAGATGCATCTTTTTGAAGTTAGCTGCTGGCACAAAATGTCTGATTTTGACAAAATCCGCTATCGTGCAGTGATAGAATTTTTAACACTGGAGAACGTTCAGCCACAGCAGATACACAACCGAATGGTCATTGTCTATGGTGAGGACACACCATCAGATGCCATGGTCAAACGTTAGGCTGTCGAATAAATAAATTATGCCAATTTAATATTTGCCCTATCCACCTAGAGTCAACTATGACCTTGCTCGAGATCATGAATTAAATGCGAATTTTAACGTCAGTTTCAAACTATGACGATGACATCATGTTATAGGACATTACATAGACTCGATCAGTAATCACTGACCCTTAGTCAATCAATCAATAAATCAATCAATCAACAGGGCTATCAATAATGAATCTATGTAGAGCCGCCTCATGCAAAATGTCTCAGTAGTGCCCAATGTACAATAGAGTTTTTATGAACCAATATTAACCGTAGATTCTTTTTCACTAAAGATAGATCTGATCCAAATCAGTGTAATTAATCATAGGCCACAACCGTTGAGATAGCCTAGACTTCATTTGACCCCTAGAATTAGGGTAGCAAAGGGTTCACCTAGCATTGACGATACGTGAGGGACATCTGCATCCCATGCTTTTCCTCCAGCCTAGCTATAGCATCTCTGACTCCCATGTTTAGTCCCTCCATCCTGTAGTGTAGGGTCTATAATACAATACAATACAATACAATGAGGATATTATGTCCAGTTCCTCACCCGAAGGGGATGTCAGGAACGTCTATACAATCCAAAACAGTCTGACAATAGCATCACTGAGTCCCATGTTTTATCCCTATATCCTGTAGTACATGGTCTGTAATACATACAACTCAATACAATAAAATACAATTACAATTCAATATATAATAATTAATTACTAATAACGGATTGATAGGTTGCTGATTAAATGATTGACTGACCGACTGAAGGAATGGCTGATTGATTGATTAACAAATTGATTGATTGATTAATAGCTGGACTGATTAATTAATTGATTGATTGATTGATTGATTCACACCTCAACCCAGCGTCTGAGATCACGACGCTTATCTTTGACCTCTTGTTGACAGTGGGTGAGGTCCAGATCATTGAGTCTAGACTGCACGTGGTCGAGCTCTCGCGAACATTCGAGTAGTCTACTCCTCAGCTCATAGAACTTCCTCGTGTGATACTCGCGTCCGTAGTAACCCTGCAATCAATCAATCAGTCAATCAATTAATCAATCAATCAATCAATCAGATCTCTCCAAATTCGAGTTGTCTACTTCTCAGATCATAGAACTTCCTAATGTCGTACTGGCGTCTGTAGTAAATCCGCAATCAATCAATCAATCAATTAATCAATCAGTCAATCAATCTATCAGATCTCTCCAAATTCGAGTAATCTACTTCTCAGTTCATAGAACTACCTACTGTTGTACTGGCGTCTGTAGTAAACCTGCAATCAATCAGTCAATTAATGAATCAAGCAAATCACTCTATCAATCAATAAGATCTCCAAAATTGCGAGTAGTTTCAACCAATGCAATAAAATATTGGTTTAACGTCCATTCCGTCATCTGACGACGATATCATCAACGTCTCAAGCAGAACAAGCAATATTAACTCGCCCACTCATACGCATTTACAAGTGTTGAAAGAGAGTAGAGCTCAATATGATCAAACAAGGTGCAAGTCCATTTATCCATAGAACCAAAAATAATGATAGAACTTTGAATCTTGATACTCACATCCGTAGTTATACAACAATCAATCAATCAATCCATTAGTCATTGACAATCACTCAATCAATCAATCAATTCAGTAGCCGGGTCACCATTCATTCCATTCTTATTGAATCGTTTCTCGAAAACCCACAGGGCTGTTTACACCCGGGGTAAAAAAATCAATTAATCAATCAACTTCATTTTGATTGGTTGGTAGTTAGTGATGTTTATACCGAACTATGTAATATACCCAATCAGCCATATCCTTCCGAGAGCTGAAACTGACGTTAAACTCGGCTTTTAGCCATTGAATCAATAAAAACTTGACAGTACTATCGATTGACACACATATTTATTGACTTATTGATACAAATAATTTTATTTCTTTTTTAAATTACTGATTGATTGACTGAATGACTGATTGATAGATTGATTGATTTATTTACCCCGGGTGTAAACAGCCCTGTAGGTTTTATTTTTTTTAATGCATTAAGAATGGAATGAATCGTGGCCCGGCTACTCGTGATCGACGAGATTGAAAGAGTCGCGGAAGCAAACCGCATTAAACTTCTACGATTGAGAGCCTCTGCCAAAAGAAAAGAGGTCTCTTGCCATGGATTGATTGATTGATTGATTGATTGATTTATTGACTGCTTCACACACCCTATGTATGCCGTCACACTCTGAGATGATCTGTGAGATGTTCTTGTTGGTCTCTCCAATGATCCTCTCTTCCTCTTTCATCTTACCCACCACACTGGAATCCTCTGCCACCAACTAACATGCAATGCAATACAATACAATCTCTCTCTCTCTCTCTCTATCTGTGTCTCTGTCTTCGTCTCTCTCTCTCTCTCTGTCTTTATCTCTGTCTC
>JAQFZF010000834.1:0-15737 GCA_034695365.1 Enchytraeus norvegicus | reverse complement strand
ACACTTAGCCAACGGAGAACCATGCACGGTCTCCCGGTCGAGCCGACGGAGTCCTGGTAGAGCCGTTCGAGACTTGGTCGCCTATGAACCCGAGATAGAAGGCGAAGCGGTGGCAGACATCGAGACTGGGGGTTCGATTCCCCGACACCATCGGCGACGGGTCGATAAGAGGAAAGGCCTTTTCACCACAGTGTATATCATCGGTAAAAGGTGTGTTTTACAAATTGCAAGTCATGATCTGGGATATGATGGTCAAGCATGTTTTTAAACAACATGATCAGAGTTCGCATGTCGTTAAGGGTCCAAGTTTGAATGAGTCCAATTATTACGTATTCAAATTTTAAAATCGAGGGGGCGAGCGATATGGTCCCTTAGGTCGAGGGGTATATAAGCTCAGATTTAGGAGGATTTCCTCCCCCGAATCCCCTCCCCCTAAATCCGAGTCTGATGACAAAAAAGAAACACATAGGCCTATTAATATGTCTTATTAGGTCTAATCTTAAATGATTCAAACCTTAAGCCTTAACTTTAGAATTAATTAATAATTAACATAGGCCAAAGCCTATGCAATGAAAGAGGGCGGCGTAGATCTGTTATTTGATTCGATCAATTAAATATAGACCTATAAACTCTTGATCATTGATGGGAAACGTTCACGAGGCGAACAAAGACGATTTACGATTATAAAGGCCTTTACGATTATAAAGGCCTAAGCCAGTGACATGGTTCAAGTTTTGGGAGTTCAATTTTTTCCGGCAAAAATGTTGACGGCCGGAAAATTAATTACAAAATAATAATTGTAATTTGCAGTCGCACTAGTACTACTACAGCACACATCGTTCTGATTTACACCCCATTCTATAATTTTCTCAATTTTCATAGTTTCGTTTTCTCTCGTTATTACCATTTTTGTCTACGTTAGAGTTAGAGTTAGTTAAACCGTAAATCACGTCATCATTTACGGTTTGGGAATAAGTTGGGACTAATTTTGAAGACAATTACACATTTTAGAATTAAATTAACATAATTTAAATAATGTCAAAAATGACTAAAATCTATGGATCGAATGTGGTGCAATCTTGCAAAATCTACGGCACACCTTCAACTTTCGATGATCGGCGACGGCTGATAAGCCAAGGTCTCGTACATTATTAATAAGCCGTGTTGAATCTGGCAAAAACATATATATGTCCCTATAGCCACCGCAAGCTGCATGTGTTTCGTAGAAACCGACTAGGCCTACTAACGTCACTGGTTAGGCCTAATAGGTTGAGGAGACCCCTGAGAAACAGAAACAGAAACAGTCTCCAAGAAAATATTGAGTGAACATGATACAACTCTACAATTGTAAGTAGCCTATATGGCATGGACCTGCCGTATATGCATGCAGTGCACCGAGAGACTGAGAGATATAATTAAACTCAATAAACTAATAATTGAGCCACGTCGAAATTTCTACGCTACGTAATAATTAGGCTATATTAATCTCATCTGTATGTAGAACCACATTTCTGAACTAAATTAGTTTGAATTTCACTCTGATTTTGATTTTGTACCGTGTAACGGACCTTCTTTGTATCTTGGCTATGGCTTGTCGGCTTGGCCTTGGTCTTGTAGAGTGTAGACTAAGTTGTAGTGTTCGATATTGTCATAGGACCTTGAAGACCCAATCGCCCGTAACCAAGGATGTTCGCAGGGGAAGGCCGATAACAGTATTTTATAGGGCATATCCAGGAGCAATAGTTGGAGAAACAGCATTTTACACTACTCTACTTTGAAATATTTTTTCCAGAATTTTAAATAATACACACTTTACATTTTAATGTGCAAAGTCAATTATAACCTTCCTGCCCCTAACCAAAGATTCACTTTCATCCATGTGACTTGTGTAAACAAAAAGTAATGTCAACAAAGGATCAGCTGACTTTATTTGTAATAAAAATATTTGATGAACAAAAGAAATTTTAGAATAAATGACAGTTTCTAATTAGTCATAAATCTTTCTAGTTGCGTTAAACACATCAGCAGTTATCGAAGAAAGAAATTATAAGTTCAAGTTGGTATTTCTGTCAAATGGCTAATTTAACTCATAGTTCCAATTTTATATATAGTTTTTGTTAGGACTTATATATTATTATGTTAGGACTAAAATATTGTTCAAGTTTTAATATTTGTTTAAAAGGCTAAAGCCGAATTTGACGTCAGTTTCATTTCTCGAAAGGGATATCAGTGACGGTAGTTGTATCTGTTTATAACAATAACAATAGGTAGATTGGTAATAATTGGTTTAAGTCTTAGTCAGAGCCAATTATTTTCTGTTTCTCATTTTCAGATATAGTAACAAATACCGTAGATGTTGAGTTGAGCACCCATTAGATAGTAAAACTGTTCTTGATTAAATTACTAGAAATAAAGCTTGTATTAATAGGGCTCTGGTTAAGACTAGTTCCTGAGAAATACAATTTGACATATTTTCTTCCAGATAGTGTAGAATAGGGGCCTACATTTAGGGCTAGGGTTGGGTTTAGGGTTGGGGTGAAGGTTGGCCAATCCTAACCCCAAACCCTACCGTGACCCTAACACAACAAGTGAATGAAATATGACAAAGGCACGAGTCTTAACCAGAGCCAGGATTATATAAAATAGGCCTTTAGAGTGTTGAATCTTGAATAATTATATTAACTGTTAGGCATATATCAATTTTCACTAGAATATAGGGATGTTAAACGAAATCCGGTAAACCGGTATTCAATTTTGAAACCGAATACCGGTTCTGTGTTTTAGAAACCGATTACCGGATTTGGTATTAGGGCTCTTTATACTGTGTATAGTGTGACAAGTGCAAAGATGATAAATCAAATATCTGGCTGTTTAATCATTCTCTCAGATTATAACTGTATGTTTACATGGAGGACTAGGCTTAATATTGTTCAATCCACTGAGAGCTTCACGGAATCCCCAGAGGCTGACGGCAAATAGATCAGCTATTGTTAGGCTATTTATAATTTAGTTAACGACCTGGGACTGTGATAATTATTTTAATACAGGGAATTATAGCTTGCATTGTGTAGGCTCTAATAATATATCTCTCTGCAGGCAAATGAAAACCGGTATTCGAATCGAATACCGATTTTATACAATCGAAAACCAGTTTGAGGAAAAATTTCGTGTTAACATCACTACTAGAATACTGGTTTAACATTTACCATTGGCAGTATTATATGGTTTGTAAACACTTTATTTATTTATTTATTGTTTATTAGGAGTGGTAACAAAAAGTATCTGTAATTGGTCAAATGAGCTCTGGTTAACTTCAAAATCTATACAATTTAATTCTCTTAAGTCATAATCTTATTCTGTTTATAGTATAGACAGGAATGCCATATTAACTATTAATTGTATCATTCATTCATTGTGGCTGATCTCAACAGGATGACTCGAAGCATTTGTGTGATTATCTTTCTATCAGTTCTTGGGACATGGTATGCATAAATTTACAAGTTTTAAATATTTATTTCACTTTGTATATACACATATAATTGTGTATTAAATTACCGTATTTATTTTCAATATTGTACAATGCATTTGTGGTCATATTAGGCTATATATTTTAATATGGATTGCTGGTTTTATTGTCTGTGCGCTATTCTCTTTTGATGTATATTGAATGTGTCCAGAAAAAAATGACCCTCTAGCGAAATCCCAATAGCTCTTCCCGGGCACTGCAAGGTGGTGAGCACAGAGAGTAGCCAAGAAATTGTGATATCTCTTGTAATATTTGCCATTCATTTCCTAAAATTTCCTTAGTCTGCCATATGTGCATCTATAGGGCACATATTTTGTCTTTGTATAAGGGTGAAGGAGACACCAGTTATGACACTTTCTTGTTTACAAATACAATCCTATGCATGCATTGATTGATTAATTGATTGATTGATTGACTATATGTAAATTTTAGCTGCATAGTAACAGCCAAACCGCGAGTGGCACAGGAGCCCTGGGACCACTTTGTGTATTCTATGGAATGGCCGGCAACTGTCTGCATTGACAGCAATATCACGGTAACAACAATTTAGTTTATACAATATATACATTTACGGCAATTAATGTGTTTTATGTAGCTGAATGCATCTTTGAAACTTGAAATTGTGTTATTAAAGTTATTGCGTGGAGGTTTTTTTCATTGATTGCTTCTCTCTCTCTCTGTCTCTCCTCTCTCTCTCTCTCTCTCTCTCTCTCTCTCTCTCTCTGTCTCTCTCACTGTCTTTCTCTCTCATTCTCAGTGCACTGCCTAACGGCAGATGTGAATATGTTTGTCGATGAAGCCCGTGCAGCCTTCTGTTGGTCTATTCTCGAGTTTCCCAGAGCCATCATGACCTGATTTATCGACCATGCAAAGGAAAATATTATTTTCTGCAACTTGGTGGAAGAGAAGTACAAATTGTACAAAATACTGTTTTTGTACAATTTTATACTACCAATGTGGCGTTATGATACATTTTTACGAAGTCTTATTTGTATAATGATTATTTCTAATTTTATCCATAATAATATTCAATTTGGTAAATGGTAAATCTGTACCTGTGTGTTACAGCACCAGCACGTATGTCAGATCCCTGATAATGTAACAACTTGGGTCGTTCATGGATTGTGGTAAGTTTACACTTTTCATTGTGTTAATTTTCTGATTTTGAGTTTTGTTCTCAATTCTTTATCTGAAATGATGGTTAGATACGAATGGAGAAATGGAGATGTTTGTCCCCTTTGTTGCCTGCACAGTGCACAAGTTGATAGAGAGAGGGGGAGAGAGAGAGCTTTGTTTATTGAAATTTTATGAAGTTACCTTACAATTTGGATGATATATTTGTAATATGAATACCAGTTGCTATAATATTACATTTATTACTATTAATACTGTAATATCAGTTGCACCTCATAGAAGATATTTATTACCGTACCTAAGTAGAACTGATCACCCACCAAATATGTCACGAAGCCAAGCAAATCAATAATACAAAGTTAATTATAATGTGTTCTCCAGAGCAGAGCTAGTGTTAATGTTATTTTGATTTAATTTAATTTATTTAAATTCATGAATCATTTGTAAGGATTCCAGCAATATGGTAAATCATGATGGTCAATTTATTTACTGATTGACATAAAGCTTATCTATCTCTGTCATTTTGTTCTTTGTGAAGCTGAAGTCTATGATCTTTTGACTTGCACTGATTTGATTGATTTTGATTTGATTTTTATTTTGTTATCTTCTTTTAGTCTTACACATGTCAATCGCACGTGTTTACAGGTTTCCTTTCTTAGTTGCTGTTTTTGGTATTTTTTGTATCTGCCGTCCCACTGGTTAATCGTACCGTTGCCGTAAAAATAATTTTGAATGCATTACCTGGAGAAATAAAATAAAGTCCAGTGTTCTCATTTTATTGATTGATAACACTGGATTATACTAGTCTCAAAAATCGGTTTCTTATCATGGCACTACCATAGTGATTGTCGTTGATATCTAATTACTAGAATCAAAATGGAACAATAACGGTTGATTTTTTAGATTTGTAAGTATGCAGTGTAGGTGAGTGTATGATGAAGTATGATGACACGATGAAGCTTGTAGAAAATAATCATGTAATGATATGATAATAAATTATGATATTTGTTTAGGCCTACGAATGGTACGAGTCATGGCCCTCAGTTCTGTAACTCATCAGCTGAATTCGATCACAAACAGATAGTCGTAAGTTGATTTGTTGTTTCTAATGTGTATTGTTATTCGGCACTTAGTAGATCGACAGTTTATATACTTTTTGAAAAATTGATATAATTTTCTGAGATGTTTTCTCTGGCCTTGTGTGTATAATTATAGTAAATAATAAATATAGCTATTTTAGCCACTATATTGCGACGCTGCACGTCTTAGATTTGTAGCTTAGCCATGCACCATCTAATTAAATGATAATAATTAAATGAATCAAATACTAATTAAACAAATTAAATTATAATTATAATAGACCTTTATTATTATTATGTCTGTGTTGGATCTGGGAAACTTGAGAATAGACCAACTGAAAACTGCACATGTTTCATGAAAGCCGACTAACTCATACTGAGTATTTTTATACTCATCTTTTTATACTGAGGAAGCCAACGGGAATCACCTCGGTAGTCAGAATATATATTCCCAATAAAAAGGTTACATTTTGAGTGTGGTTGGTCTAAAGGCATGGCATTTTTGATGGGATCAACTTGATGATCGATGGGGTGCTCATTAGTGAGTGTGATACCAGACTGTGCTTTGAAATGTACCTTGGACCTGCCATTTGGCAGTGCACTAGAGATAGAGAGATAGATTATTATTATTATTAAGCAAGAATGCTTGAATTGCCTTTCATGCTCTGATCCAGTATAATTGATCAAGGCAGTGAATTTTCGGCAATCCTGGTAACGGCGGTCCCAAATTATTACTGTAGTTAGAACTTCGTGCCTGTGTCATATTTATTTCAACTGCTGTGTTAGGGTCAGGTGTGGGTTTGGGTTAGAGTTAGTCCCCAACCCTAACCCATAGTCAACCCCAACTTAAAGCGGCACTAGTTTTGTAAATTTCAGAAAAATAAGATTTAATGAATAATTTGCGACCCCCGTTACCAGGATTACCGTGAATAAGCTCTGCTTCATTTGATTCCAAAAAATGTTCATGTCATATTCTATTGATAACCTATTTGTATCAATATAGATCTATCTTCATAAGCCATTTATATATTAATAATTTTGTATTATTTTTATATTACTTGTATAAATTATATTGTGTCATTACATTGAGATCTAGTGTTCACAAGATTTGATGTGTATGTTTTGTTTCAGAGTATCTTAGATGAACTGCTAGCTCACTGGCCTAACCTCTATAGTGAAACACCTCTAGATGATTTCTGGTGAGTGCGATTTTATGTGAATCAATTAATAAGTACGAGGGGCGGTCTGAAAGTCTTGATCATTTCTTAATAATTTAAAACTACTTGGCAGAAATTATTCAAATTTTCCAGTAACATTACACAATATATTGTCGATAAATATACACAATCAAACATTTCTAGCATATGAATTTTTAGATATAGTCACCGCTGCACGCAACACTCTTGTCTCATGGTTTCGCCAAATGCTCGGAACGTGACTTGTCTATAATGTCACTTCTGCTACCCATAAAGTCGGTCGGCCATCGCCTATCACTTGGATAACTATGTGCAGATTCTCCATAAACTTTTTCTAATCATTCACTGATTTCCCTTGCAACTATACCCTCTTTCATAAGAAATTCAATAACAGCTGTTTCCTTAATAGGGCCAAAGGGCGTCTATATGGGCGGTCATTTTGAGTATTAAATAAGTGGTGCCACCTAGCTAATAAAAAATTATATTTGCCAAGGATGTCAGTCTGGTTCTAGTTAATGTTGCTGCGAAATTTGAATAAGTTCTGACAAGTAGTTTTAAAATTATTGAGAAATGATCAAGACCTTCAGATCGTCCCTCGTATATTTATGTTGAACTGCTCTATGCAAAATGCCATTGTAGTGCTAAATGGACAATGAGAGTCTAGTGGCCATGAGCAAACGTCACAACCTGTGGCAGCCTGGACCTGTGGAATTTGAAAGATCAATTGGTTAATAACACAGATATCATAGCCACATGACTTTCAAATTTTTCCACTGATATATCTGCTTTAGTCACGTCTTATGAGCACGTGCAGTTGTCAGTGAGTTCAATTCTCATTTTTCCAGAATCCACTCGGGAAGATTAATGTGTTAAATGACTATGATACTTATGTTAATATTATTTCATGTATGATTAAAGAAACGAAAATTAAAGTTCCATTGTAAGTCCATTTGCTCTCTCAGAAGCATCTTTGTGCTGTCACATTATGAGCTTGATGAAGGCTGTACCACTTAGTGTGATTCTTTCATTTGTTTTCACTCAATTTGCACTCTATCACTCGTTTTGTTTCATTTTATCCTTCATTTTGGCATCATTGATTTAATCAGAACTTCTGAATGATTATGATGAATGGGTATGTTAATTAATACTCGATTAATCTAAGAGAAGTATTTTTTAGATATGGTACCATAGATATAGTGCAATACAAATATCGGTTTAACGTCTGTTTCATCTTTTTTGACGATATCAGGGACATATGACCATTGCTTTATTGTTTATAGGAAGCACGAATGGGATAAGCATGGCACCTGCTCTATGCAGTGGTCTCAGCTGGACTCTGAACTCAAATATTTCACTAAGGCTCTTGAAATGAGAAAGAAATTTGATCTCTTACAGTATGTATCAATCAATCAATCAATCAATATGGGTTTAACATCCGTTTCATCAAGACGAGGGTAATCATTATGCTGTCATCTTTCCAGTATTAATAGCAGTGATTGGAAATAGTAAACTACATTTTGTTGGCTAAAAGTCTAAATGTATCTTATAATAAGACTGCACAAAGTTGTAGGCAATGCTGTCATCATACATGAATGAGCGTATTTTTCGATCCTACTCGATGTAAGCGACCAGGAACCAGGTTTGTTAATTAACCGTTTTTTTATTAAGCCATTATTTTTTGTACTTATGAATAAAGCACAGCAAACAATTATGGTTGCAAAATAAATTGCTGTTGCATGTTAATTATATAATTTAAATGTTATTCTTGCACTCTCTCTCTAAATTGAATGCTTGTTATGTGACAGGATAATGAAGTCAGGTGGGATTGTACCTCGGGATGCGTACACATATCAGGTTAGTTGGACCTACAGGATTCTATTGATCGACTGATTTGACAACGGTACTATGCAATCGTGAGAATTTAGAGTCTGGCTCCTCAGCCTAAGGCGTATCAGGGACGGTAGCTTCTATAAAAGTGTCATTACCCGGAATCGTTTTTTGAGACTACTTTATAAGCTCCTGTTGTTATTTTTTTCTTTTCTTTGACAAATCTACAAACACTGGGATTTTTCATTGTCGACCGACCCGGGATTTGAACCTGGATCACTTCATGTGAGGCGAACACTCTGCCGATGTCGCTAAATCCCCCCCAATTCTCTCAATTGGTTCAATTCTCTCAATTGGTTCAATTTTCTCAATTGGTTCAATTCTCTCTAGTCAGTAGCCTGACTAGTGAGAATTGAACCCAGGCTGCATTCATTCACTTGAGTCTGAGTTTGTAACCTTATCCTTAACCCTATGACTTATTCGGTCAAAGTTAAATTTTCGTGATTGATTGTCTTCCACATGTTTACACAGTGGGCACAAATCTTAGGGAGAATGTACTTAATTTGTTCAGATCTTTACTTTGTTCTGATCTTTAATGGGGATGTTATGAATTGTGATTAAAATCCTGGTGAAGCCAAATCTCTGATGTACCGATTGGTCTGTATCGGATAACTGCTTACTGATCTTGGTTTCCTTGTGAAAGTCCTGAACTATAATATTATTTTGAACGATATGACGTGTATAAGATAGCACAACGTTTTAAGTTGTATAATTTCATGCATGTACAGAGGGTCAGGAAAGAACTTTTACATTTTTCTTGTTACTACAAATTATAATCCGATATGTATTGCTGTCAAGATATGCGCGTGGAGAATGGCATCCATTCAACTGCTGTCTGAAAGACCTTACTTATGATTGCCGTTATTCTATTTCACACAGAGATCTCTTCTAGAGATCATCTGGGATTGCATAAAAATTTCAGACCCTTTATAAAACATTATAATGATAGATTAATTAATTAAGTAATTGATTGCTTAATTGAATGATTTATAGATTGATGTTGTTTAATATTGTTTATTTCAGTTTGCAGCGGTATTGAAAGTGTTGAAGGATGCACTAATAACTCCCACTCTACTCTGCACTTATGACAAGGTTAGTCAGATTATATATTCATTTATTTATAATACATAAATTTTGTTAATCATAGTTACGAGTAGCATGGGATTGGGTCTACTTAGTGAATGAGCTTAAACTTTTGTGGTACAGCTTTGTGCTGAATCAAATTTTATTACGATCATAATATGTGACTCTGCCCTGAAGACAGGGTACAGTTACAGACGTTACTTATTAGGAGTAGGAATAAGGGTAAGGGGTAGGGGTAGAGGTAGTTAGGACTAGGTTAGGGTATGGTTTGGGTTAAGATCTAGGTACCTAGGGTTAACTTAATTTGCTGTACTTGTACCGTTAATGTAAATTCACTTACCAGAGGAGCATCTGTCTGTAAGTTTTGATACCCTATCTCACCCGCCGGCTGCCATCATCATTGAATGTGGAATTTGAGGTTAGGCCTATAGCTAAAAGGAATAACGGTCATAAACTTTACGTGTGTTGATATGTTTATTTGAAGCTCCACAGTGCATCTCAGATGGCTGGTCTAAGACACAAACTCCTTCACAAACTCTACTGTCTGGCTCGTAACGAGCACAACTTCGACCAACCAGTTTATCAAAGCAAAGGCTTTGCCTTTGCCACATCTGAAATTGTGAATTTCATCAACAGAAAAATATGACTCGGAGGTGATTTCTCATTGTCCTACTCTGTGTCAGGATTAGTCGGCTTATGAAATACGTGCAACTTTGAACAATTCTCAAATTTCTCCAACCAAACACCTGAGAAATTGTACTGTTATTTTTTTTGAATATGTACTTGTTGTCTTGTATAAATGTAAACAAAATCTTATATGCACTGTTTAGTAACCTGTACTAATGTATTTGTATTGTTATACAGGCTACTCAGACTCAGTACTTGGGTGAAGTTGAATTCTGTCTGGATAAATCTTTCAATCTGATGAACTGCTCAAAGAAAACTAAATCTCAACAACTCAATCAGAGATCTAGAAGAAATCTGTTTTCTTCTGATACGAACCATTACAAGATGGCGTATATGAATCAGCAAAAATTATCTGCTAAATTGAGCACAATAAGATCATGCAATTCTCACGAGCCCATTGCCTTCCCATTAATACATCACAGCAAATAGAGTAATCATATTGATACTGGATGATGCTCAAATGTTCAGTTGTCCATATCAAGTGATATTGCAGTGTTTTTCAGTTGGTGCAATTTGCAACAATGTGAACTTTAATACTTATCTTTGGGGTATCCTAGGGCAGCCAGCCAATAGTAAAACCTGGGGTTCATTGACTTATATAATTGCTAAACCTTTTTCGTAATGAATTAACACAGTGTTAAGAAAGTACTGGGTTTTATTCGTCAACTTGATGCATGTTTAGTGCTTATTATATTTTAGTATTTAGTTAATTATTTTTCTGCATTGTGTGTTCTGTAGCTTGTTATGTTTTGTTTCTCTGGGAGATTTATGAACTATATACTATACCTTCAATGTGCAGTATAATTGCACAAGCCTTGTTCATTGTGCATATGAAGCTATATCTGCAGAAATGTTTGTATAAAAGTACTAATTGGTGAGAATTGTATGGAATATTTATATAATCGTATAGTTTATTTTGTATTATTTAGGTTAAACGGCATTGAGCTGTAATTAGTAAATACATGTCTACATTCTGTTCATAGAATTTTAGATTTTGCATTTTTTGTGTCTCGTGTGCACTTAGAACTGTATTTATACAAAGAGATATACACAGATTGATTTCAGTGGCTAGGCTATGATTGGGAGACCTACTTAATGTTAAGCTATCAGTGATTATAATGATCTCTATGCGCTACTTGATACTAGAGATGAAATATATCTGAACATTTTATTATTATAATCCTATATCTGAATATGTTATATAGATCAAAGACTCTATTGCTAGATCTAAGATCTAAGACATGCCCGTATTGGATCCGGGAAGCTTAAGAATAGACCAACTAAAAACTGCACATGTTTAGTAAAAGCCGACTAACGCAGATATTTTCATACTGAGGATGGCAACGGGAAACCACCTCGGAAGTCACTATATATATATATATACCCAAGAAGAAAGGTTACATTTTGGGTGTGGTAAGGGCATAGACTTTTTAATGGGATCAACTTGATGATCGATGGGTTGCTCATTGTTGAGCGTGATAGCAGACTGTGTTTCAGAATAATTATGTTCTTTGAACCTACCAATTGGCAGTGCACTAGAGAGAGATCTAAGACTAAATCTCGGCTCAACGTCAGTTTCACCAGCCAATGTCGTCATCTTCAACAGATTGAGCCAATGACTTAAACCAACGATGACAAACGGTGGAAAGCTCAAAGCTCTTAGAAACTTGCTTCCCGGCTCAGTCTAGATATGATGTAGATCACAGTACTCAGGTTGTCTTTTAAGTCTTCATAAAATATTTCGTGTATTTTAATAAAGTTCAGTATACTTATGCCACAATGTACAGCAACTGAAGAATCCATTAAGCTTGTGTACTTTTTGTGATGTGTGCCTTTTGTGAGGGTATGCCATCACAACGAGATCGAGAACCTAGCCTAGCCTGTGTGATGAGATCAGCGTTTTGATCGATGATTTGTTCATTAGTGAGCGTGGTAGCAGACTGTGAGTAGGAATGCTTATCTTGGACCTTCCAATTTGTAGTGCACTAGAGAGAGAAAGAGAGAGTAAGAGAGAGAGAGAGATAGGTTGAATAGCCCATAATAACCATTTGTAAACACATTATACTATGGTGGTTGAAAACTACGTACATAAATGAAGAAATCCATTAAACTTGTGTACTTTTTCTGAGGTATGCATTCACAATGAGATACTGAACATAGCCTAGCCTGTGTGATAGAATCAACATTTTGATCGATGGTGTGCTCATTTCTGAGCGTGATAGTAGGAGTGTTTACTTTGGACCTGCCATTTTTTAGTGCACTAGACAGAGGGAGAGGTTGAATAGCCCATAATCACCTTGCAATGTAACTTAAATTTTACAAGATTGCTCTGATTGTACTGATTATGCTTTAGGTAGATTAAAATATGTAGGCCTATGGGTGTTATTAAATTTTGTGAGAAGTATTAAATTTTGTGTTATAGTATATAAGACAATCCAAGGTTAACACGTTTTAAGATTTAGAGTAATTGCTGAGGCCCATGTTTCAGAATTTAGAGTGATCTATTCAACAGAAGTGTCTGTGCCTTTCACAGTGGCCTACGAGCTTCAGTTACCAAAAAGTCAAAACCTCATGGCTGAGGAGTGTAAATTATAATTATGTCTATACCTATAGACTGGCGAAGGTGTTAGTCGTTGGTTGATATTTTGTCAGTCGCTACTCATCTAGTTATGAGCTTATGATCCTTGGATTTTAAGCTCAAACTACCAACCAACCAGTTAGACTTATTGCATGTAGACTCGAAAAGTGCAGCAGGCAGCAATGTTCCCTTTAACGTGCGCGGCTGCCCACGTTATTAGAAGATGCCGCTCATAAGTTTCAAATGCCGCTCAGAAGTTTTTGATGCAAATAGCCTACTAATGAGCGATAGTTTTATTAAACTTAACGTATAGGCCCAAAGACCTTATATCCTTGTATAGGCCATTATAGGAAGCGTAACAATAATTCACAATCACAACTTTTTTTATGTTGCTCACTCAGAAATGACGCTGCTCAATCATCCACCTATTCCGCGCACTCAGAAAAAAAGGTAGAGGGACTGAAAAAAAAACCTTAACGAGTAGGCCTAAATTAGAGCACGGACGATGTTTATTGCCGATAAACTGGTCGCCCAAAGCAAAATAAACTTTGCTTTCTTCTATGATTGACTGAAAAGATGCAGCCATTAAGATAGTGACATTTTTGATCAAACCATCATACATTATTGATGACATAAAATTATAGGCCAAAATTAACCTATACGCAAAGTGTATAATTGCAAACTTATACATTATGACGTCATAAAGCATTCGGCATGATGATATTAACTACGGTATGGTATTTGTTCTTCATAATGAAGATTAACAATTATGATTTAGGCCTATTTTTCTATTATTTAGACGCTGCACGAATAATTCTACCTATTCTCATACTTTCTACCGCCGGTAGGTCTAAATAAGATGAATACATTTATATGGATAATTATAATTAATTATAGTACGCTAATTTTGTATGTTAAGTTAATGTGAGCAAACAAACATGTTTAACAAATGCCATGTAGGCCTATGTTTTACATTTCATATTGTAACAAGTATAGAAAGTTTTAGGAATAGGTCTACTCAGTGTACACGGTTTGACGCGGATGATAGGCCTATATTTTTGTTTACCTTCTTTAATTTGTTTATCTCAACACAATTATAATCAATATTTTGTAAGCATAATATAAATATAAAAAATAAACAAAATAGAAGGTGGCGACCATAAAAGAGCCTAGACTCTGTGAGGTTAAGCAATAATAGTAGCCATTGTTTTCTAATTAAAAATAAAGTTTTTTAGGGAACTATTATACTACTAAATTGAAAAACCTGTATAACCAAATCATATAGGAATGTTCAAACTAAGAGAAGGCTATCAAACGGCCCAGTGTAAATAGGCTACATACACAGGCGACTGGCATTGTGCGTTCTGTCATATGCGAGAGTATACGATCAAAGAAATAAAATAAAATAATAAAATATTGCAAAAGGCCTACTATGCAATGCAATAGGCCTACTATGCAATGCAATAGGCCTACAAAATGACATTTTATAGCTCCTCTATATAGGCCTACTAGGTAACCAAGAGGCGCTTTTTCTAATAATGAAGGGAAAAATTAATAATAGGCTATCACTATTAGTAGGTTTGAGTGTGTTTAACGTCAAGGTTCAGAAGCACAAGGCTTCTCTTTAAGACAGCTCAACACAACGAGAACTAGGCCTACAGTCTCAAATATTAGGATTCAGCTTATTACAGCTTTACTCTACAAAGCGCCCTGCAGTCTATTACAGACCACTGATTCGGAGATATGTATAATTGTGATCACATTATGCAGAACTGCAGGAGTAAAACTATAAGTAGGCTAACTGTTGTGAATAGGATGCACAAAATTCAAATGCTGTGCCTGATAATGAAAAAGCTGGATAACCTAACCACAAAGTGAAACAATATCAGCTTGTCGTGAGCAAGAATGTCTACATGCATAGGCCTGCTGTCATTAGTTAAACAACAATCCATCATACTAAAAAAGTTAATTAAATTCTTTGCGGATATAAGTAGGCATAGCTTACGTTATAGGCCTACATATTCATACAGTAATACTGTCCTACACAAGAAGCTACATTTATCAAATACAAGTTAAATGATTGAAATGTATTTTTCTTTAGTTACCAGTTTAGTTAAACAGTTTAAAAATAGTTTAGTAAAACTCCTTTCTAGTTAGATCCCGAGTTGCGGATCTATGAATTTTTGAGTGTGGGCACAATGATGTTTCTCTTGCATTATTTCGAGGGATGGTCCAGGATAAAACGAGGCTAAAAGAGAGGGCCAAGGGTCCAACATTGGTATTTGAATGTGTCAAATGACAATAAATTTCAAACCGAGACTCGGAGGGGGGGGGCATGGCCCCCCTCAGGTCAAGGGGGGTTTCTCCTTTGTGACATTGTGTGTTAACATATCCTACAGCGTTTTAAACTCTCATTGATGGTAAACATGGTAACCTGAGTGTAGACTTATTATAATTTGAAAGGCTACCATAATTATTGTAGAATATAAAAAAGTATGTTTCTATACAGGAGTCTCTCTCTCTCTCTGTCTCTCTCTTTCTCTGTCTCTCTCTCTCTCTCTCTCTGT
>JAQFZF010000833.1:0-15753 GCA_034695365.1 Enchytraeus norvegicus | reverse complement strand
GGGGGAGGGAATTCAACCCAACCCCGCAAATGCTCACCCTGGTATCAGATCTTTCGTAACGATTTTGTGATATCTATTTCCGTATATTGTAGTGGTGAAGCAGCGTTCAAGTCGATGACGTATCAGTTTGGTTGGGCGAGGCACCCGATGATCGACCGGGTGCACGAGATCCCCAGCAAGGTATCCATGACGCTCATCTATGGCGCCAGGTCGTGGGTCGACTACGGCATAGGCTACGTCATCAAAGACAGGAGGCCAGACTCCTATGTAAATGTCGAGGTACAGGTGTTTGTTTATTCTTCAAAATGTTTAGTAGAATTTCATTTATTTATATCTTTGATGTTCAGTTAGTATGTTTGCATATTTGTCCCGGTTGGATAGCCTAACCGGTAGCAAGATTGCTTGATAAGCAGGAGGACACGAGCTCGAATCTCAGCCGGGTCCGTCTCTGACAGTATCTTTGGAAACGGAAACAGCCGTTATACTTAGCTTTACAGCTTTTCAGACTCGACCTATGTAGCATTTGGAATGGATGCCCATGTCTTATGGGTGATTCAAGCTGGTGATAAAGCCTTAAGCATGAAAGTTACCCACGGTATAAGGTATGAGATTTAGATCTGGCCCACCGGCACACCTATGAGTTCTTAGATTGGGAACGCTTCAGCCTCAGAACAAGGCGTTGAGTTGTTCACAACTTGGTCCTAATATAATTTAGAGGGGTTCCTGCTCCATTGCTATTTTTTATTATTCGAAACTTAGTAACTGTTAAGAGGGACGCCCCTGACATCGCCTTCGAGTGAAGAACACGACGTTAAATTCTCGATCATTGATTGATATACAAGTCTAAGATTGATTGATTGATTGATAGGTGATCAGAGAGGCAGGTCATCACGTGTACGCCGACCAGCCAGAGTTCTTCAACTCTCTCGTCTGTAGGACGTGTGATACAGATAGATCGCCACTATGATGTCCTCAGACCTCTCTCAGTGATTGACTGATTGATTGATAGATAGATAGATTGATTGATTGATTGATAGGTGATCAGAGAGGCAGGTCATCACGTGTACGCCGACCAGCCAGAGATCTTTAACTCTCTCGTATGTAGGACTTGTGATATGATAGATCGTCACTCTGAGGTCCTCAGACCTCGCTCACCCAGATCAGTCTCTAAGAGGCAGCCTGACCTTCCCGCCCACCTCAAAGATAACACCCACAGGTGTCGCAAGGAGAGGACACCATCGATCAGTCCTGTGGATCACGCCCTGTGTAGCGCGTCATTAACATCGTCGTGTGACGTAGACATGCAGGATAACGTCATCACGTCGGAGGAATTGAAAAATCTTAACCGTCCATCCACCTCTTGGAATGATTTTTAACTTTTGTGAATATTTTCTATAAAGATATTTAACATTCATCTACATCGATAACACACTAGAATTCTGCATTTACAGAGGCTTTACAGCCGGTTAATGTATAGAATTAATGCTGGTTACTATTATGATGATAACTGAATTAAGCAGTATCTTCTGTGCAAGTTGTTTCACATCAAATACTAAGATTGCCCACTGGCCAACAACGTGTTTGTCAGAAAGTCAAAACAACAATGTCGCAGATTTTAGATGCTAACATTAGGATCCCTTTTTATTTACTTAGGATGATATAGGTTAAACTTAAACGAAAGCGTTGTATATCACAACGACAAGTGTATTTCACTTCTTTGAAAGATAAGCTTAGACTACCGTATTCAACTTCTGTGTTAAGCAGGCCCGAGCTAAATATTTCTGTATTAAATTCTAGTTTCGTGTAGATTTTCTTAAATCTTTACGCCTACTTGCTCAATGAAATTTACTTGTGATAATAAAACCAGGTACTGCAAGTTTCTCGTAAGAGCCGGCTAACGTGGGTACTGAGGTAGCCTAAGGGATATTACCAGTGGTTAAAGTGGGCCGGTACGCCCCGGTACGCCGTACCGTCTCCTCGATTTTTTCGTGTCCACAGTACCGCCTCCTAATAGTTGTCAAGAACGCACCGGTACGTATTGTAATGAAAAGGTCCGCTTTCTATAAATTAGCGTTCCGCCTCCTTCCAAATCCCACTTTAACCACTGGATATTACAACAGAAGCCACAATTTTCTCATGTTTCATGTTTTTAAGTGTGTTAGGCAACATTTAGAAAAAGCCTTTGTGATAGACCAGCTTATTTATCGATGTCACACATCCCGATTGGGACGTCCCTGACATCGCCTTCGGATAAGGAACCGGACGTAAAATCCTCATTGATTGATGATGTTCACAATAATGAGCGTGTCAGTGAGTTAAGAATGTGCACATTGAACCAATCAGCTGGCAGTGTAGTTCTACTACAGTGTATGTAGGTCTAGCGAGAACTATTTTGCCCTAAACCAGGTGAAATAATGTGCAAGCCTCAAGATTTTCCGTTCTGATTTCCAGTTACAACCGAATCATCATCCTTGGATGAGGAAGCGGACGTTAAGCCTTTATTCTTATTCTGAGAGAGCAC
The DNA here is from genome assembly GCA_034695365.1 of Enchytraeus norvegicus. NCBI lineage: Eukaryota > Metazoa > Annelida > Clitellata > Enchytraeida > Enchytraeidae > Enchytraeus > Enchytraeus norvegicus. Next base: position 13,232 of record JAQFZF010000833.1, on the reverse strand, counting down.
GATCTCTACAGCTCAAGTAGAGATAATTCTGCTAAAAAGGATAATATATTTTACATGTAAATTGAATTAAACAACACGAAAGCATGCTCTGTACAATTTGACATTTAAATGCATTTCACGTGTTCAACAAAGACAATATTTAATACAATTCACATCAGTTCACAACTTCACAAGCTATATTACAATAACAAATTGAGGCTTCAGAAAAACGATAAAATTCTACTATAGTCATGCATAATGTGCACACCTTTTTCATATCTTAATGTTTAAAAATATGTTATAATACAAAAGCTAAATTAAGGAGTGGTCCAAGTGATAAATTTTTGATACAGTTTTCTACATTATATTCTCATGCTTGTAAACTTATTGGCCTAATCAACAAAATAATTTTGGTAATCCTGGGAAAGTAGGTCCCAAATTATTACTGTATACTATATAGAAATTTATGCCTGTGTCATATTCATTTGGACTGTTGTGTTAGGGTTGGGTGGGATTTGGGTTAGGGTTAGTCAGAGCCGGCCTTAGGATATTGCAGGCTCTGTGCAGAGCATACTGTGCGGGCCCCCCATACTACAAGTTAAAACTCAAAATGTCTACAGTTGATTCAATCAATCAATCAAGCAATCAGAAGTATTTTATGTAGCTCATTTTAACAATGCAACAAAAAACATTTGACAAAGACAGATCAATCCATTATCAAACTACCAATGCTTGAAAACAAAGCCTTATTATCTAATTATTATTTAATTAAGATGAGCTTGCTGCTGCATGGGCTGTATTAAGAAAATAGATGAGTTTTTAATTTTGATTCAAACGAAGGACTTGACAAGGTATAAATTCGTAGACTCGGTGGCAGACTGTTTCAAACTCTGGGCCCAGACATTCTGAACCCACGCCCACCAGCTCTTGCACTGATGGATGACTGTTGGATTCCCTCTGTTCACTGAGCGAAGATAGGACTTCGCCTGTATTGTGTGAATGAGAGTCAGATGGTGCTGTGGGCCTTGATGAAGCAAGCAGCGACGAGTTAGAGAAGCCACCTTATAAGTAACTCGTTGTGCTACACGAAGCAAATTTCAATTCTTGCAAGGTGCCACTAATGTATTCCCGTCGATGCATTTATTATGCATATTATACATGTAATATGTCAATGTATATTGTATAACTGTGACGCAGCAGAGACAAAGACAGTGGCGTACCTATGGTAATATGGGGCGCAGGACCGAAGTTGCTGGGGGGCCCGGTGGGACACGAGATCTATTTGGTTACAAGTTCTAAGCAGTGAAGTTGAGCAGTTTTATTTGACTTTTAAATAATTAATAGCGATTAAAAATATTGAATCAAACGAGTGCAAAACTTGAGCATTTACACATTTTCAGGAGGGAAATTATTTCAAAATGAGATCCATTTCAACTTCTTCAGGGGGCACTTTTCAAACTTTTTTGTGGGGGCCCCAAAAATTGAATTTACATAACTGAACGAGTCACGCAGTATTTAGGGGCCCACTAATGTCACTGAAAAAAAATCACTTAGCCACAAATTAATTTTTTTATGTGACATTTGCGGGCCCCCTAAATTTGCGGGGGCCCTGTGCGACTGCACAGTTTGCACACTGCTAAGACCGGCACTGGTACCTGCACTATGGCAGGCTCAAGTCAAATATTCCTACATAGGCCTACTATCTACAATCTTCTATATTGAGGAGTGCATCATTAGAAAACCTAATAAGATGTTCCGTCACATTTGTCTCCCCCTTACCATACATAACCTGATAAAAGATCAGTACAAGATTGTCCCTGTTGCCGACAGGGATTGGTAAAATGGTTAGCGTTTTTGTCTCAGAATCGAGTAATGTCTAGTATCATGGGAACGATTCTCAAGTCAGTCGACAAAATATCCCCAGCACCCTTCGGAACGGGTGTGTATCGGTGCCTGGAAGATGGAAGATTAATAGTGTATTTGCGATAGCAGCCATTGAGGTGCTATGAAAAGGCAAATTTACGATTTATCATGACGTGGTAACAAATAAAATAAAAAGATAGCAACAAAGAAAGGAAACTAGATCGTGGATATGTCATGTTTGAAAATATACAAATATATAGGAGAAAATTCTGCTGCTGAGATGCATTGTATTCCTCAGCATACGCATAATTCGCCTCATAAAATCAGTTGTTGTCTTCGGTTTGTGAACAATATTTATTCTGACATTTCTCAGACCCAATACAGGAAATAACAGTTTAATCAAAGTATAGTGTATTTTATGTCACACTAAATGTGCATAATTAGAATTTTTTAATTTCCAGCAAATGTTAGGGTCAAGTCAGTATACTCAAACGGTTTCATCGATTCGTTGTTTTATTATTTAGTTTAACGTATTAGGACAGGCGGTGCCATACCTTCACTCTTATCTATTTGAGTAGGTGTATTGTCTAGTCAAGATATTGCAGATATTCATGAACTCATAAACGCTAAATTACCTACTCAACTTACTCAATTACCTCATCACAATCAAGCAAGCAAACGATCGATTAAGCAATCAAACAACTATGCATAAAAACAATAAATCCATCAATCAATCAATGAATCTTATTTATAGAATCCCACTCTGTGCAGGGGTAGAGCAGCCTATAGCCCAATAATAAATGAACAATAGAAGACTTCAACTTGCTCAAAATTAAACGAACAATCCGTCGACATGAAATATGATTGCATAAATTATTTAAAATATCAGAATATAATATGTGCATATTTTCCATATAAATATAACGTAGATTTAGTCGAGGAACACCCGAGAAGACAGAAATAAATGACTTTTTGTTGTCAGGAGCATCTGTTAGGCATGGCTGCTAAGTTCCCAAGAGTTCCTATGATATAACTTCTGTCTCAGAGCGCTAGGCAACTCAGATTTCACATCTGATCGACTCACAATCTCTGGAAGGCTTCGAGAGAAAATAATAAAGTGACAAGACATGCGAGGATGGAAGCATGATGTAATCAAAACCAGGCTTAATTATATTATTCAAATATTTGCTAAACGTATAACTGGATGCGATTCAAAACAAAATTAATTTCTCTATTTTCTACGAAATTATTTGCATGTATCATGCACAATTTCATGAAACTAGAAACTATTCAAATACTAAATTAAATGGCAGTATAAGTAATTTTATTACATTCTCAAGTGCGCTCTAGTTGAATCCTATTAACAACTTTAATATGTGCATTCCGCTTAAGATGTGCCTGGCATGGCCTTCGGATGTGAATACTATGAATGGGTACATCAAAATAATCATCATTGATAATTTGATAGGTTATCTCTCTCTCTCTCTCTCTCTCTCTCTCTCTCTCTCTCTGTCTTTCGCTCTCCCTCTCTCTCTCCCTCTCTCTCTCGCTTTCTCTCTCTCTCTCTTTATCTCATTGCACTGCCTAAATTAATTCAAGCCATATGTTATATGCCACTTTTTCTGTTCCTAAGTTATATGCCACGGCACGTCCATGGCATATAACTATAGAGTTTGTGTGCCATATTTTATTGGAGACAATTTGTTTGTATTTGAGGAGTCTCCTTAACCAGTGACTGCGTTAGTCGGCCTCTACGAAACACATGCAGCTTCGGTTGGTCTATTCTTATGTTTGGCGGATGCAACAGGGCTAAGATAGATTAGTTCAAAGACATTAAACACTTGCTGGAAATACTTAAATCCGCACTTAACCCAGCGATCTGATTTACTCAAATTTCAAATTGAAGTTTAATAATAATTATCATAATTATACCATTGAATTTTAATGCAACATTTTCATAATTAGGATAAGCTCAGTCCACTATTCGATCAGGCCTCACTGTAATTAAAACTCAATTAAAAGACACTATTTTCTAGGCATACTAGAAATCAAAGGAAGACCATCTAAGAATATCTAAGGTTGCTAATCATTACAACGGAATTTCGACAATGTTTGTGTAATTTGACACTTTTGATGCTAATTCATTAAATATGAATCTGTGGAACAATGCACATTTCTTAGACTTAGAGGTCATTAACATCTGACCTGCTTCAAATGAAAGTTAAGAAAACAAAATATATGACCTGCTTCACAATTGAAATATTATAAAACTCTTTTGTTTTTTAATAAACATGTTTTCACTACCCGTGTTGGATCCGGGAAACTTGAGAATAGACCAACTGAAAACTGAATATGTTTCGTAAAAGCCGACAAAGGTATTTTCATACTGGGGAAGGCAACGGTAAACCACCTTTGAAGTCAGAATATATATTCCAAGGAATAAAGATTACAGTTTGAGTGTGCCAAAGGCATGGCTTTTTTAATGGGTTCAACTTTATGATCGAGGGGGTGCTCGTTGGTGAGCGTGATAGCATACTGTGTTTCAGAATATTTACCTTGAACCTGCCATTTGGCATTGCACTAAAGACAGTGATTTGTTGTCTATATGAAATTCTGTTAAACATTTATGCGGAGGCAATGATGACAGAGGCTATGAAGGGTATCAAGGTAGGAGTTAAAATTTAAGGAAATTTATTAAAAGATGTACGATTTTCAGATGATGAAGGTATGATTGCAGGAAGTGATTGACACGGGTCGGCTCCACAAGGGTTGGGTCCTCACGGGTCGGATCCACACTAGTCAGGTCTAGTTGTGTCGGTGTTATTTGGCATTGTAGGCGGCATGTGGGTGACTCGGTTCAGATAATATACCCTACATTTGTAGAATTGTAGAAATGCTTGACATTTCTGACAATTTTGCTATGTTGCATGTTAGTAAAAAATGTACCTTTAGTTCTCTTGAAATACTGATATTCCGGAAGTAGTTTCGTCGGCTCATTAGGACCTTTTATTTATCACGACAATGTGTCAATGTTTTTGTGTTTTATCATCATTAGCGTATAATTCTGAATCACCGATTAAAATTATTATTATTCTTTAACTTCTTTTTTTATAATTATTTTCTAGGCCAAAGCATGTTAATTGAGAATGCTCATTCTCATTAACCATGTTATTCTTCAGCATAATATTCTGATAACTATTTAATAGAGGAGCAAAACTGATTTTGCGAGGTTAACATTTAATTAGGCACAATGGTCGGATAAGAAACAATTATATTGTTAACTTTGAGGATCGGATTTTAGTTGGGTAGGACAGGACATCACAATCATTAGGCTCAGACGCAACTCTGATAATTCTGATCCAGATATACGAGCAGTTTGTAACCATTTCTAATAGCGCAAAAATGTATTAACTTAAATTAAAAGTGTCTTCAATATATCTTGAGAAAGTGGTATGATAACGGCGCCCTAATGGCGTGTGACAAATTCCAAGAAGAATTCTAATTTAATTTAAGCCCTTCGAGTTTGACATTTCTATGCATAACTATATTATCATGCATGACTTTGTTACTTGCTGAACTTAAATTCGATGAGGTTCCTACCATTTTCTAGTTTAGATGGAGAAGAGATAGGCTACATATGCATGCGCAAATTGTACAATGTATATGTACAGAAATATGCATGCATTGTTGGTGCTGCACGTGCAAAAGATAATGATAAAAGATGATGGTACTACCGAGCCAAAACTTGCTCCAAGTGCGGAGCTAATCCTGTTTCTTAGCGCTTTCAGCACACAATTGACTATTGTCATAAATCTAGCGGCATGTTCACCAGCCTCACTTTGGATCCGTTATGATCATTCATGCTCCAAACCCGTGTTTATCTGCGCAGTCTTCTGAAGCAGTCACTAATAATAGCTTCCAATTAACCGACACACGAGGGGATATAGGGCTAGGTGGGCCCATATACATGTACGCTGTGCGTACTATATATCCATCTTTATTCGCCACTGGGGCATAGAAACAAATTAAACTATGCATATAAGACTAGTATACCTACAAACAAATCAGATTTGATAAAATTATGCCCTGTGCAAGGGGCATCCATATATTACGTCATCACCGGGGAGGGAGGCAAAGTCCAAACTTTGATGACAGTTGATGACGGGGCGCGGGAGGGGGGTCGGACCTCGATAATGTCATCAATGGCATATATTTTTTACACAACTGTTTAATCTTCACTAATCATCAAAACTGCATAATATTTTTGAAAACAGCACTTTGTTTTTGCTAATTAATGACATTTATGATTCTTAGAACCAAACGATTTGTTTGTAAACCCCAAATTTTTCAACGAAATCGTAATAAATATTCACAGAAAAACAAAAATTGGTACGTGTTTTACTTCTTTACGTCCATTCCGATAATCAATCCCCGCTTAATTGATGACGTCATCAAGGAGGGACGATCGGGACCGGTGATGACGTGTGCTACTGTCGTCCATAGCAGCATCAAGCACTAAGAATAACTGTTCATCCGGCAAACCACTATCTGAATGTACATTTAAACAGCGTGGCCAACAATTTGTAAAACCAGTTCACGAATCGCTGCAACACAAAATTGTTGAGAATTCTGTTAACAAGTTTGCATTTATAAGCTTAAATGCTCATTTTTAGTCTATGCATTTACAAATTTGTAAACGATTACGATTGCGCCTTGTTCTCTGGATTAAGTTAAGCAAATCTATCACATTGTTATAAATAATGTATGGGGAACCAATCTAGTTCTGGCAGCCTATAAAGGTAAAGGTAGGTTGTGTGCCATATTCGTAACCGAAAGTAGCCGCGGAGCTGATCCCGACCCTAAGCGATTGCAGCACACAGGTGACTTATTCATTAATTCGACGGTGAGGTCGCCATCCCCACTCTATGCAATCCAATTTTGATAATTGGATCATATACGCCATACCGGTGGCAACCTTCGCAATCTTCCGAAGCAGTCACCTACTACGTATCAATTGCTCCAATTAACCGACCCCCGAGAGGGATGGAGGGCTTGGTTGACTCCTTGTACATCCGAGATTTTACTCTCTGATTGCTCGACCGTGATTCGAAACCCGGACCTCAAGCGCAACAGTCGGCACAAATTGGCCGACGCGCTATCCAACTGAGCTATAGAGACGTACTATAGTAGAATATAATAAAATCCAAATCCATGCTACCTGTATCAATATTTGATTGCTCGAGAGTGTGCTCATAAATGAACGAGATTACGGACACTGTAGTGTAGGAGCTTGAGCAATTGATATTCCGAGAACTGAATGAATCTCGTGTAGGTTTACGTCGCTTGATGGCAGGTTGTTCGGTGAAAATTATAGGTTTGGGTAAAGAATTTGGATGGATGTCAATACCGCTAACTCAAGATTACGGTGGAAGACCTACAATCGTTGATTCGTTAGTTTTTGGTCAAATACTACCTACTCTTAACTATCTGTAAATTGTAATGCAAATTATATGTCATTTGTTATTCTATAGTAGTTGCATGAGTGACAAGCAAATTTCATATTCCTTATCTAAAGGATGCTTAACAGTATACATTTGCTTAGAACAAGCATGTTAACTATCTCAAATATGATTTCTTATGCTCGCAAATTTAAGATTGTACATGGTACATTGTACAGGGATATTTCAAATATTTTCATACAACGCAATAAACTTTCATACAGCTTGCAAACCAAAAAACCGCCACATGTGAATAAAATACAGTCAAAAAATATTTGAAGCTGCACATCTATTTTCGGCGCCAATCACTAATTAAATTTAGCTTTACAAAACCATGTTGGTTGCATGCTATTAGTGGATAAATCACTGTAGGTATGCATGTTAATAGAGGAGACAGGAGGTTAAGCCGTGACGTCATACACTCCATCTAGCAGGATGCCTGTAGTTTTGATAGCGTGACATTGATAAGATGGATGATGCCTATTTGAAATGCAAATAAATCACCAGTAGTCGCATTGACGGACATTAAATAGGTTAAGGATGAATATTAAAGACACAGGTACATTCTTCTTATTTTAATATAAAATGAAGAGATGTCAGTCGCCTGATAAATCGAATCAAATCATTTATATCAGAAAAGCTGTGCGGTCATTATCAATGCACCAGTTTGTTTTAAGCGGAAATGCTCATATTTTCTTGCAGACACCAAGTCCACTTTTAGTCGTTTATTTTTTGCAGTATATTCAGTTTGAGCTCACATGTTCAGTATGTGTATACCCATATTTTATGTAGCGTAATATTTTATCTGCATAAATTATAAATATGTGAAATGTATGAACATGTTAACACTGATTAAACGGATAGAAATATTTAATAAATTTCAGTAAATATCGAACCAATTTTTTCTAGAATATATTCTATACAGGAGGCCTACATCTGCCTTTTTAGCGCAATTAAAATATAAATACATCAATCAATCAATAAATAATATGTATTTAACCAGAAATCATTCAATTCTAGTACGATATGCTACAAGCAGTTGCACATGAATATTAGATAGAATACCGTAGATATTAGGTATTTACAATTCTCCTTTCAATCAAGGATTTTTGAACAGAAGCCGTAAGAAATATGACAGTTTAAATTCTATTTAATTATAACTGCTGTTATACCTTTTGGCTATTCATTATAGAATCAATAAATCATTGAACAATAAATATCAACAATGATATTATGGCGCACCCTTAACTAAGTCTCAGATGCGCATTGAACATTGAAGGGTAAGCCTACAGTAGTCTAGCCTGCCATAAACGCAATCGATGTAGCAAGAACAGAATCTTAATAGTAATGCAATTGTGAATATAACAATAATATAATTTGAACAAGGTCCAGATGTGAATTATAACCGAATTGGCTTATAGTGGTCAGACAGAGTCTTGTTGCTCTTTTAAAATTAAGATTCATTTGGAACACATTATAATGCAATGATCATCTCAATTGTCCGAGATTTTCCTCTGTGTTCCTTCAGGATTCGAATTACAGATTTAAAAATCACTGTCCCCATAATATTATGAAAGTTTGTGACACAACCAACCGCAAAACATATTCATGAAATGTAAATTATGAAGCGAATCTAGAAAATCGGAACTTAATTTAGCTCAATCTGTTGAAATTTCTTTTAATGCTGCTAGGATTTAAAGTGACATTCAATTTCTGTAGATGTAGACCTCTGAAGGCTGATTTAGAATTACTGGAGAAATCAACGACCTGAGCACATTACAGCAGGGTTTTTCAAACTGTGGTCCGCGGACCAGAGGGGGTCCCCGAAAGTACGCAGGGGGTCCTCGAAGTGCTTCTGGAAATATTAGCTTCACTCCATGAAAAATCAAATTATAACAATGGATTTATTTCCAAGGTAAGAGTAGTCACACTTTTTGTCAAGTGTTTTATATTTACTCTTTACGTGATCTATTAATTTTATCAGAAAAATTAATCATTTTCTTTATAGTTTATACTGTGATATAATAGAGTGTCAGAATAGATGACATCCAGTGACGGCTGTAAGAATTTTTGAGAGGGGTGGGGGACAAATACATGCATTTTTATCGAAGGAGGTGCAGGTAAAATCGAAGATAATCGAGGGTTGCCAAGGAACCAAAATAGTGATCTTGCTTCACTGATGAATTAAAATTTAATGGCGGAAAACTAAATGAAATTAAATGGCGGAAATGGCGGAAAACTTGCTTATCTGGCGGTATTTTCAACATACTCAATGAGTTGAACTTGTCACTTCAAGGAAGGGATTCAGATATATCAGAAAACTCATGGCAAGATAGCAGCATTCAAGAAAAAACTCATCATGTAAAAATCGAGAATTATAATTGTAGGCAGCATGTAACAAGATCTTGGACATTTCTTCAAACTTGTCTGATACATCAGCAGCATTTCTTCCGTCAACGCCGATTTGATCACTTACCATGTCCGTCAACATTTGGAGTCACTAGCAGTACGCCTACATTTCGACAAATATTTATTGAATGATTGTATTAACAATTTTGGCTAGGTACGCAGTCCTTTGACATTGGAATGACTGATCTCACTGGACGCGAACAAGAAGAAGTTACATAGGCAAACTACCGTGTGATCGGAGTTTAAAAATTTTGTTTCAGCAGAAAATCTCTTTCATCGTTTTGGCTGTCTGCGAAGTCTGAATATCCACTATTATCTCACAAGGCAATGAGCATCTTGCTGCAGTTTGCCACAACTTATTCTAGAAAAGCAGCTTTTTTAACACAGACTAATATTAAGACCAAGTAGGCCTACAGATCCGGACAACTCGCTGAAACTTGAAAGTGTCTTGTCGTGTATGCTTGACAAAAGTACAACCAAGAATAATAACAGCTTTTGCAAAACAAATCAAGCACAACCTTCTCACTAGCATTTGTGCCGTTTGTGAAACAGCTATTACTGATTGAAATACCATGTTGTTATGTTCTGGTGGTTAATAAAAGTTGAGATGGTGTTAATTTTTATGTAGGGCTCATATTAGTCTACACTTCTATTAATTATAGATTTTATCAAAATAATTATTTCCGTTATTCTGACTGAAATTGTATTATTGAATTGATAGCCTAATTGTCACTTTTAAGTACGGGGGTCCGCGAGCCATGCTGAAAAAATTAGGGGTCCCCGTCTGGGAACAACTGCATTACAGTACAAGTGATGTTTAACTCATTATTAAGCCTAAAGACTTCGGTTCCGTAGTGGATTGGACAAGAAAAGGCAGTGCAAAACAGAGTTTCAAATTAAAATGAGCAGATATAGAACATTTTTTTCTGGATTGCTAGACGTCAATATCTTGAATCTGCAAATACAAATAGGCCTACTGATATTAATATTCCAATCAGCTGATAAAAGTTAGTAAATATAATGCTCAACATCTTGATTTCGGTAAATATTGACTCATTCTATGCCTAACTTTTATCAGTTTTATAATATTATAAGTTGGCGCACAATGACCGTTAAAGCCCGGACTGGGCAGAAGACCACCTGATGAGAAGAACATTAAAAGTCATGAATACGTAAATATAACAATATTAATTGTTATTTTTATGCTGCAGGATGCATTCAGAAAACCAACCAGACAATGATGGGGCCTTGGCATGTGGTGAATGTTTCTTGTGTCCCTGGATTAATCAAAGTCAGCCAATGTAATAACTTATCATTTACTTTTTTCTAAATATTCTAATCGAATTTATAATCCAAGTAAATAAATATAATCTAAATTTCTATTAATTAAATTAATTAACGATATTTCAGGTCCTAAAACCTAATAGGTATGCATGTTATGATGATTCTCATAATAAATAGATAGTCATTCGTACCTTATTGTGATTTTTCTCGAATTGTTTTGTAAAAATTACATTTAGTATTCCATCCACATCGTTAGCAACTACAATTTTTATTTTAATTTTATATTTATACTTTAAAGTAAGCAAAAAATACAACAATTTCCTTGCGGATGATGTTGATTTAATTTGACTTTTAAATACTCGTATGTATATTGGACAGTAACAATATGATATACATGTATATATCTTCATATTCGAATAAGAGCCAACAGAATCATTCAACTGCCAGATCTCTAATATTGATTAATGAACTTTTATGTTGTCGTTGTAGCGTTATTTATACCTGGTATGTAACAGCCACCTGGGACCATTGTATCACTTAACACACGGACTATTGATTTTATGTCCTCAGTGTATGCTTATGGCTTTTTTAACGGATAAATTGATAAATAAAGATATCATAACAACACAGCGGATAGAGATCTTCTCCGAGATAACATACATCATCATGGCAGGGACGTCAATATATCAATAGATAGGGATAAAGCGAGGTATAGGCTGTACATAAATTAATAGAAGATAAGATAGTACACGTGCTATACATTTATTTATCGCTCGTATTTAACTACATTGGTAGAGAGTTCGCCTCAGAAACAAATTATCCTGGATCGTATCCAAAGTCAATTGACAAATGAATAACCCCAGGGTGTTTGGAAGGTTTATCGTGTACCTGCAATAGCAGCATGCCCGTGCTATCAATAACTAACTATACGCAAAGGTAAGATTAATCAGGACTGAGGAGTTGCTAAGAATACAAAAACAGAAGAAAAAAAATTAAGTTGCCTGTGGAGAATATCTGAAATACAATGAGTCAGTCTAACCTGAAGAGATACCCATTGTCGGCGATGCTGAGGAAGGCGAGATAGACACTGGAGGACTGGCCGCGGTGCTCAGAACCACAGAAGATGACGAGGCAGAGAGTGTTGCCTGCCAGACCTATGACGATGATGACGGGTATGGAAATGACGTTGAGGTAGTAACTGAAGATGCCGAGGTTCCTCTCGAAGTCCGCCTGTTGATGCACCGGCCACTCTTGCTCTGAGGTGGTCACGTCTGAGAGGTTGTGGATTGGGAGATGAGGAGTGTCGTAGTAACTTAGCAAGGTTGAGCCATCCATGTTGTAGTGACCAAAATTAGACCAACTTGAATACCGTACACTATAAACTAAATTATATTATACACTGGACAGTAGCCTAAGTCGCATATATCCAATTATTCCAATCCATGTTGTGTGATAGTTAACTATAACGTAAATACAACAGTTTACCTCCATAAATCTCAATGGTGAGCAGCAGCGCATCGAATTGTAATAAATATTACCAATGGTATATTATCCAATTGCATGTCTAAAAACTATCCAATTGGATGTCTCAAATTATCTAATTTATCTAATTCATGACTAAAAATTAATAGGCCTATTCCAGATTATTGTATAACTAACATTTAATTAATTACCTATAGCTCCTAAACATTCACCATTATCATATTACTGATATAATGATATTAATGATGATGATTGATGATTGTTCGTATTGATGACGATTTGTTTTAAAATCAACCGTTTCGAATAACTGTAGTGTTAAATTTAAGAAATCACCAATAACCGATAATAAACTTTTAAACCAGGTAATCTGTTGTAATTCAATTATAATACTGTACACGTTATTTAGTTCAGTAGCTTAATAAATTTCTGTATGTCAGATATTCTATAGTCTTGACATATCACCATAATTATGATAATATGTCAGGATATATTTAATCCTTCAAGTAATATCAAATGTTATAATTCACTGGCTGATGACAGATTACACGGAATAGTTTGAATAATGACAACAACATCTATATCACAATAGTATCTGGTAACTATTGGCCTATTTATTATTAGATATAAGAAGAACATTTTTTCACCGGCGACCAACGAGAGAAGGCCTTCCTCTGGCAACGACTGTCCATGGCGCTGCAACGCTACAATGCAGTATGC
>JAQFZF010000832.1:0-15754 GCA_034695365.1 Enchytraeus norvegicus | reverse complement strand
CTACCCCCCCCCCCCCCCCCCCGCCCCCTCCCGTTGGGATATAGAGTCCGATATTATTGAAAGAAGCAGGGGGTGGGAAGAGTGCGCTAAGTGTCTGTGAAGCGAATGAAAAGAAGTGCATATCAGCTGATGGTGTGCTTAGGATCGAAGAAATTCGACTAGGGGGTCTGGGGGAGCGTCCTAATTTCCCCCAGCGAGGTTCGGGGCGGAAATTCGGCCGCCAATGGTTTTGGAGAATACCAATGTGATATTCGCTACGAAAAGTCGAATAGTATTTTGTAATTTCTGAAGTATGCATTGTATATCAGAATGTGGCTTTCATTTTCGTTTACATTCCAAAAGTAGTAATAATTGATTTCGCTTTCAAGTTTATAACATTGAGAGCCAATTAATTTTATATATAGCCCATTGGTCCACAATAAAAATTCAACAATTCTATATTATCTTATCATTACCAATGCAGTCTGCTACCGGTACTGAAGAATATGCTAAAAAAGCTAAAAGCCGAGTTAAAAAAACAGTGCCGGATTTAGACAATGGGGGGGGGGAGCTGAAGCGCATTTGCAAGGGGGGGGGCTGTTTTATTATATTGAAAAATAGACGAATTAGCTTGTAGTGTCAGCGTGTGTTGTCGGCGTGTCGTGTCAGCGTGTCGTGTTTGAAATACATAAGTAAACGGTGATCCGTAATCATTAACATTCTTTTTATTGTGTTTTCATTCGCGTATTTTCACACATGACAGATCGCGCATGATGGTTTTCTTTTTTAGTTGGTGTTTTTGTGTTTTATTATGTTGAATAAGGATAACCGTTACCCCAAGGGTGTCTTGAGAGCGTGTCGTGTCCGTGCGACGTGTCAGCGTGTCGTGTCAGCGTGTCGTTTCAGCGTATGTGTCAAGTGTTATTGAAAATGTCCAGTGGCGTCGCCAGGATTTAGGTTGAGGGAGGACAAGAATATCTTTTTGGGTACGCACTTTCTCAAACCATGAAAAATTTCAAAAGCAAACCCCCACAGAAATTTATTTCGCTCTCTCGCAATGTTTATTTTAAAATCTTGCGAAGTCTGTGAGCGGAGCGAGCGAAAAAATAAATTCATACATATTTTGGCACTCTCTCACAATTGTCAAGATCCGCCACTGTTCTTCATGATCTTACCTATTTTTCAACTATCCCAAACCATAGAATTAGGTCTAGCATGTCAAATTTTTAACCAAAAAGTTGATGGGGGGGGGCACGTGTCACAATGGTAGCGACGCTACTGAAGATGTCCCTTCAGTGTTTTTGTCGTCAAAAGATGAAATGGACGCAAACTTTTAGGCTGTAACTATCAATAAATCAATCAATCAATTTGAAGCTTTTATATAGCTACTAACAACGCATTAAGGTCTGTGAATGAAGTAGATAGTGTATTATAAAGGCTAGATATAATCTATCATTTAAATACTGTTAAATAGTATATAATACTATAGCTACAAATAATTGATTAGTTAACACTAGGGGCCTACCACATTGTATTAATTCCGTTCTTTACCGGTACCTAGTGGCATGTGGGTCTAAGTTATAATCTGATTAAAGGTAAATTTTGTCGTTAAATTTATTAATATAATAATTTATATTAATTTCCTCCAACAAGTAGAAATATAACTATTTAGGCTACTTACCGATGCCGTAGTTTGCATATCTAAAATAATAACGAAAAATAATTATAATTTTATGGGAGAATACTCAGAATAGGCGTACAGAATTGTTATATTTAAACAATGTTCAAAATATGTCAGTTTCACAGGAAGTAAAAACTTTAAAATAGTTACCGTATGTAAAAATGTTAACATAGTCTATCTAGATATCCCAATCAATATGATATGCTAAATACCATAGATCTATGATCAGCACAGCAATGATTACAACGGTAAAAATCCGACAGTGAGATCGCCACTCATCTAAGACATGATAGAATCCTACGTCAGACCTATCATTATCATGTGTATGACTTATGCATTTTGTAGTAGGAATTATTTGCAGTACTAGTACTATAATTGGATGGCTGTATGCAAAAGTGGACCAAGTAACATCAGAAACATAGTAAAAAATGGTGTTTATATCATCAATATCTCCGAAATGTTTTCATAATATTAAACATATTTTGTTGGTATTTACTAGATATAATGGTGTTCTACAATAGTGGTCAAAACATTATGCCTGCAGTTTATGATTTTGAGAATAAATAAAATAATTTGTTTTGTGAGTTGGTCCACTTTTGCATACGGCCATTCAATTCTTATTCTTGCTTAATTACCTGGCAGGGTTGTTGTTATGGGACACACGGGGCAACATTGCCCCTGTGTTATGACCGGGTTTAGACAGTCTGAAGGGGGACAGATCTTGGAATCGCACTGAAAGTCTCCGTTGATACATTGACACACAAAGCATGGGTCCTGATCACTATAGGGTAGCCATGTCTCTCCGTGCTTGAAGTCAATACCGTTGTAGAAACATCCTGTAAGACCAATCAACCAATCGGTTAATCAATCGATTAATCAATCAGTCAGTCATCAATCAATTAATACATGGGATCAGCGAGAGACCTCTTTTCTTTGGCAGAGGCTCTTAATAGCTCTGCAGAGGTTTAGTGCGGTTTGCTTCGCGGCTCTATCAATCTAGTTGATCTTGAGTAGCCGGGCCACGATTCATTCATTCTTAATGAATCGTTTTTATAAAACCCACAGGGGTGTTTACACCCGGGGTAAATTTTAAAAAAATCAATCAGTCAATCAGTCAATCAATCAGTCAATCAGTAAAGCAATAAATCAAAAATCATTGAAGCTAAGTAATGCTAAGTTTAACGTCTGTTTCCGCATCGAAATATACTGTCAGAAACGGACCCGGCTGGGACTCGGACCCGTGACCTCCTGCTCATCGAGCAAGCGTGTGATCAATTACCCTATCCATCCGGGACAGTAAAATAAATTATGCAAGCCATCAATCAATCAATCCAGTATTGATCCTGGTCACGGTAAGCCAAGTTCAAAGAGAATCTCTTCGATAGTTGAATATCTTCCTATGTAGAACATTTTTTAATCAACTAATCATCTACTCAGTATATAGAAGATGCACCAATAGTGTTCAAGACCAACGAATAAACATAACATTTACTGATAATAATTATAATGCTTAGATTAGACATGTCCCTGACATCGCCTTCAGATGAGAAACAGGGCGCTAAAATCCCATTGATTTTGAACAGATAATTTGTTTAAATTCTAACCGAAATCAACTTTATTAAGACTCTATATTAATTTTAAAACTATGGGCCTACTAACCTCTTTGTGCATCCAATCCAATCAGGCAAACAGATGCCAATAGAACAGGAATGCTCCAAACACGGTGCAGTCCACCCAACTGCATCCTTTTATTGTTCGTTCAAATTATAATTTTTATTATCGGCATGGGTCTATAATATAAGTTGTCTTATAAGCGCAGTAATATATAGGTCCCTACTATTTTAAAGGATCTTATATTTATCAAATTGCCTAAAAACAACCACCTTGTACTCTGATATATAATATTGTCTTTAGCATACTGACTAATAGAATTTAATTCTTATTCTCAAATAATAATGTATCCGCTAGACCTTGTTACAATTCATAGTAGCCTGCCTAATTTAGCAATGCTTGGTTTAACACTTATATCGCAAGACGATACGGATTGTATCAGTCTTGATACATTTATTTTTACAACATATGCGATTTTGAACAAATACTATCTCCGGAAAAGCTCTCACCTTTGTCTTGTTACTAAATTGACTATAACCTAGTCAGTTTAATATTTGACCGTCATACAGGAGACCGTGGGTTCGGTTCCCAGCCGGGTCCGTCTCTGACATAAGTCTTTTATGAGGAAACAGACGTGAACTTAAACGCATGCATTAGGTTATTTATTATGCACATTTATTACTGAGATGCAGCAACATATAATAAAAAGTTGTGACGACGTTATACTTATTTTTCTTCGATTGTCCTAAACAAATGTAAATCTGAGCAAATGTGCTCTCAATCTTATTATTTTTAACTAGTCTACTACTATTATTACCGTAGGTCTGGCGTATATGATCCAATAGTCAAATTCGATTGCATAGAGTGGGGCTGGCGACCTCACCGTCAGATTAATGATCATGTTACCAGTGTACTGCAATCACTCAGTATAGGGATCAGCTACGCGCCTAGTTACGGCAACGGGTATGGCACACGACCTTTATCATTACTGCATGCGATTATAATCCCATTTTTATCTAAATTGCTAAATTGCTAGAGTTATTTGAACTCTAAACTTTAAATTTCAGGCCTAAATTAAGTTTAATTTACTAGATATTGTAGGCCTACTTTTCGTCATATAATCTATTTAGTTGTCTATTTGACTTTGTGCCAGAGCTTCCTATCTATAGAGTTTGACGCGTTAAAAACTAATTACAGAACTAAACGATACCAGTGAATATGAAATGACCACAAACTAGCGGCTGTAATGTTTCGTAAATAATGAAAGAAAAAGTTGAACTGGAGTATAACAAGTAGGTTTAAATGTGCTGGAACCACCATTTTCCGTCGTCTTTGAAGTTAATCGTAGTGAAATAGTATATTGGAAACAAAATGAAAATGGTACCAAAACATTTTATTTTATTTCAAGTCTCAATACACACATTAGGAGCAAATTATCTTGCATCATATAATAAATAAATAAAAATACTACGAATAATTTAGACGGCAATGTTTACACGGTTACGATTGTCTACGACCTATATTATCTATTTACGAAACTTTCTAATCAGCTAATCTAAGTTCAAAATAATTACTAACGGTTTAACGTCCGGTTCATGATCTGACGACGATATCAGTGACGTAATGGCATATGCTTTATTTAATTTTTGTTGTTGTTATTCAATATTGACATGTCATAATATTAGGCCTATACTTAAGCCAAGTTCTCTCCTAAGCGTAAAAATCCAAGAAAAAGGAGTAAGTTATTTGGCTTCAAGTGTTATTAGGCTACGTCCGGTTCGTCCGATTGGAATATAACATCCTGGGAAATACAGACGTACGAGTCCGTACGAATACAATCCGGCAGCTGTTTACAGTTTGAAGTTTCGCCTTGAAGTTAATAGAGCAGCGCAAAAGATAATAGTGTAAAAGTGCAAAACTTTGCTAAGCTAAACTCTAAGTCCATAGACTTCATTAATGATTATATTCAAAGTAGTATTGTCAAATTGAAACTCTCCTTTTCCTTACATGTCATTGAAATCTACTGCAAGCTTATATCATTTAAAAACGTTCCTGATAGACCTATTTCAGGGGCGACGTCTCTGACATCATCCTTGGATGAGGAAACGGACGTTAAATCTTTAATATTATCATTTAATTTAGATTATTGTTAAAAGAAATTTCAAATTTCAATCTAATCTTAGCGTTGGAGTCCATAGAACAAATACTAATATTTTCTCTGTAGATTCTCATAATGTACAGAATAAAGACGGTCCAGTAGCCTACCAGTCCTTTGTCGATACAATTAGTTCTAACAATTTTACTTTGGAAATAATGCCTCTTAAATAATATATATTATATATTATATTCGTATACCAATATATTCAAAGGCCACTGCTTAATCAGAAAAGTAATAGCTTTAAAAAAATATACTATAAAATTTTTAGGTCAGAATTTTTCAAGGTAGTGGCATAGTTATAACAATACAAAAACTCCGTAAAAATACAAATAGCTTCAAAATTATAAATTCTGACGCTCAGAGACTGTTCAGTCAAATATTCATTTAAAACATTAAAACAATTATTCATATCGGCCAATATATGTATTTCTATCTGATATTATATAGTTTATTGCTGCAATGACACCTATAGTAAGTTACCCTGCATTCGGATGTGTCATATGGCAGGCTAGGCAAATCTACCTTTCACTTTTCAGAGCGCTTCTGAAACTTAAATTAGAAGTGCGCTATATAGAAGCTTATGATTGATAGATGGATTGATAGAAAATATACAAATCCTGCGAATTTGTGACAAAGGTTTGGTATAACAGAACAAGAGCTTTGGATAAAGTTGTGTTTTGTAGGTTAACGAGAATGATACGGAAATGTTCTGCAGCATTACTTAACTTTACAACTTTGTTACACACAGCAGACAAAACTTGTGTCTGCAGACAATTTAAAACGATAGGCCTATAGACGATAACAAGCGATATTTGCAAAGCATAAGCATGGGCCTGCCACATCGGTTGTGGTAAAATGTCGGTCTAGGCTACTCTTCCCATAAGGTGCGATAAATTATGGAATGGTGAAAATAATAAAACATTAGAATAAAACAGCAACTAAGAAATAAAAATAACATGTGCATTGTTTGTTATAATTATATAAATATATACGAAAAATATTAGTATATACCGTGCTATACATGTATCTATTGTAGCTGAGCTAACTATGAGTAGCTTCCTGTTTTACGTTTACCGTTAATTTTTATATTTTGATGTTTCATATTCTTGATTGTTATAATTTTATAATGCTTACAAATATAACTAGGATAAGTGTTAATGTTCTTTAACTATTGATAATCAAAATTACAGCCATAATCAAAATTTGAACATTTATTCTAGCAATAGGCATGACATAAAAGATGTTTCAAGTTGATACTACAAAATAAACAAGTCTAATTCTCCGACTCAGCGGTCTGTAATAGACTGCAGGTCGCTTTGTGGAGTACAGCTGTAATAAGCTTAGCCACAATCTTTATGACGGTAGTACTCGATTGTGTTGAGCCGTCTTGTAGAGAAGCCCTTCGGGCTTCTGAACCTTGACGTTAAACACACTCATACCTACCTATCTACTACAAAATAAATAATAAGAATGTGTATGTGAACAGTGTGTAACCTACGTGTGGTATTAGAGTGTATTAACAACGTACTGTACTTGTAAGTATGATGGTAGGTGGGTGTGTGTACAATAAGGATATAGTAGTGCAAATATCGATTTCATTATCATCATCAAATTATTATTATCGATTTCATTAGGCCTACTACTTATCTGATTTTCAAACAGAGTTCTAATTAAAGAATACTCTTTCTCCCATTATGAGTAGCATACTCAAAGTCTACCAGCGTATGATCCCTGACGGTGCACTTGAATCCCCCAATACCTGTAGCTCATTTGCCCGATTAACGATCTTCCTTGCACGACAGACTATGCCATCTCTCGAACATTCTCCCCCGGTTTCCTCTCTCTGTAGTATGCATCCCAAGTTAGTCACGCCAAGCGTTTGCAGGGCGTGTCCCTCTCCAACGTTGACTGTGGGAGCCACCCTGTTTTCCGTCTTGCAGCAGCAAGTTCCTTCATCCGCTGCCCCACATGAAAAGAACTTCTTCAGTTGTTCATGAAGGCAAGCACATACGAGAGGGTTAAGGCAGGCTGAACTGCATATCAACCACTGTAGGTAGTACCTGACCAACAGAAGGTTTTGATCAGAGGCTGAGACACTCAGAGTAATTCCGATTATTTGCAGAAAGCACGCTGGGGCCACACAAATGGTGAAGAGGGATACCATTACGAATAGCATTGCTATGACCCTTCGGGCTGTTTTCATGCGGCGACGGGTCGGGTCAGGGACAGTTTTTTGTCTCGCCCAAAGGCGGCGACTAATGCGGATGTACGCGCAAAGCATAGAGAAGAAAGGAATGATTAGAATAAGAAAAGTGACCACCCAACTGTATACCAGTACCTGCACAGAGAAAATTACCTATAATTAAATAAAATGATTAAATAATACATTTATTGATCCCAGTAGCGAATTTAGAATTCCAATACACGCCCAGCAGATCCGTATGCACTCACATTAGAATGCAAGAAGAAATTGACTAAGACTTTAACATTGTACAATGTACACTAACACAACACACCCACCGTCTCTAAAATCCTAATCAAAATGTATTGATTTAAGCACGATTCGAATATATGTCTATTGATTCACAGTCCAGCCCTAGACCACTGAGGCTCCAGAAACTCATGCCGACAAATTCGCTTATATGCTACTGAGTTACCTGATGCGACCTAATCGCTTGTACACAGTAGCGCCGCCATGGTGAATGAAATGTTTATATAAAATATTTGGTATTCCATCCTATAGTAAATAACATTGATCTGCTTGGCTTGTATAGTCGTTATTAATATGCATCACGGTCCTTACCAGACGTCGGGGCAAACAATTCCAAAACATCACAAATGAGAATCGATAAACTCCGTAAAAGTCCATACCATAGCAAGACTTGGCCTTCTTCATACCTAAATGATTATCAAGGAAAATGACGATTTCCATGGCTGCTACCCGGTTCCTATATCAGTGGCTACGTTTGTTGGCTTCTACGAAGCAATGTCAATATTCAGTTGGACTAAACTCGAGCTTTGCGGACCCAACACAGAAAAGAATGCTAACAATTTGTTTCAATTAATGAATCGTGTACATAGTTGACATACTTGATAGTGATCGGAATCAGCGAAATAGCACATCGCCTTCTCAAGGTTCTCTGCTTCATCGGTGCTGAAGAAGTCCACGTAGTTGTACATTTTATTGTTGGAGTTCTTGCCGTAGTTGACATCGGATGTAATCTAAAATCACAAATCTCATGTAAAATGTATAGTATTTCTAGTACAATGGATGTTATCTATACTCTGCTAGGTCCAACACAAAAATTCCCACTTTACCGTTAGCTATATCGTTTCACATGGAGCCAGGAGTTAAATGAGGCGGAACGCGGCGGAATACAGTTCCGGGGCCCAGCAATAAAGGTATCAGCGTTCCGGGGCCCAGAAAAATTACCATTAGCGTCCTGGGCATAGAAAACAAATTGGCATTAGCGTTCCAGGGTCCCATGATTTCCAATTTAACCACTGCATGGAGCTGACCTGACCCGCATATATACATACAGTGTATGCATATCAATATAATAAATTAAATTCAATAGTTTAAAATTTTATATTTGTAATGTATTGAAATATTATAATTTAGATTGCGAGCGCATAATCACCCGTGTTGGTTCGAGAAACTCGATAATTTAGACAAAGCGAAAACGGCACGTGTCGAAAGAGGCGACTAACGCAGATGCTGGAGTGAAGGGCTTAGTTATCTGAACCATGACTTCTGCGTACTTGACCCTTCGGTCACTGAAATTCCAGATTTGCAGTGGTCTTACCACATCAGTTGTGGCATATAATAGACTAGGCTTCCCTAACATTCACTGTTCACAAGAGATATTGAGATATAAGTTAAAAGCTCATGATTGATTGATAGTTTGATTAATGATCACATATCCGCAATAATCTCAAATGCCGTCAATGTTAGACCGAGTCCTGTCTCGAAGTAATTAGCCTACCTTTGTAAAACTCCAGTGGAACTTATCTAATCATGGTAGTGGGTCTACTATATATACTAGCCCACTATGTTATTGGAGATAATGTCGTCTTAGCGCAATGCAGGATACCGTCTTCAGATGATGATGCAGATGTTAAATTCCGATTGATTGATTGATTGATCCGCATAATTTCTTTTTCGTTTTCGCATATGACAGAACGCACATGCTAGTTTCCTTGCTTAGTTGCTGTTTTTTTGTGTTTTTTATCAGTCCATGATTAATCGTACCTTTGCCTTTGTTAATGTTAGCCTTCCTCAGCTACCAAATGACAACCTCAGCAACTACAAGAGATAGACTTTTTACCTGTACATTGATGACTGTGATCAGATTATACCAGAATATGTTCGGTGTAGCGAAGACACAGGCAACCAGCCACAATATGGCAACCACTGCCGTAGCGTGATAGGCAGTCTTGAAGGACTTGGCCCTCAGTGGAGACAGAATGGCGACATAGCGTTCCAGGGCAATGCATGCAAATACCCAAGAGTTGACGCAAGCAATCACAGTCTGCATGTAAGGAACCATCTTACAAGTCAGAAATCCACCGCTTCCCGACAACCAAATTCTGTTGATAATGCTCAGGATGTTGAATGGCATGCAGCAACCTGAAAATATATTCAACAATATTTGTAAAATATATTGTTTAATTGTGAAGGAAGTATGTAGGCAACTTAATGCCATACAATCAGTGTCACTTTCGTAGCCTAGAGAAGTAGGCTTATGGATCTTAATTGCTTACACAGGCCTACTGTAGGCCCTATTATAAAATCTTTTCGTATAGGCCTAAATAGCTCATGGCGTTAGCATTGGTATAGGCCAGTATCGGCGCCACACTAGGTTGCACCAGGTCAAATGACCTGGTAAAGAGCCTCCAATCTGGTGTCCGATCTGGTGGTTAGCCCTGCCTGATTATTATATTGTTTTTACCATTTTACCATTTTACAATTTTACGACCTGCCTTTAATTTCAATAACCTGGCAATGATCTGGTTGGTCGGACGGTCTGGCGCCGCCACTGGTATAGGCTACTAAAAGTTTCCAATGCAGAATAAATAACTTTAGAGTGTATCAGATAGTATAGCTTGTGTTGTCTGAGACGTCCCTGATATCGTCGTCAGATGATGAAGCCGACGTCAAACCCATTATATTATAAAATTCACATACATGTAAGCAAGAGATCCCCCACTGCCAGTGATAGAATGAAAACCCCATGAAGATTTCTCAGAGATTTCGTACGTGCGAACAGAATGATTACCGCTATGTTACCTAGCAACGAACCCACGATTATCAGGCCGTACAGAGACAGCAGAATGACCTTGTTAACATCGTCGATATCAATGAGGGTAAACACTGGTTCTTTGTCGCCTTGCCTCAGGTACAGCTCACAGAAATAGTAGACGGTTTCGTCGTAATCGGGAGGTATGATTTTGTTGATGACGCAACACAATGTTTGCATCAGTTGCCATCCTGACATTATATATTCTGCCATTATGAGAAAAACTATCTAAAACAAAACAAAAGTTAATTTGTTGTTGTAGGTCTAACTTATAATAAAAGAGATAGACTCCTTGTTGCAACGCCAGATATTTGGTAAATTAAGACAAATTCGGTGAAATTTAAAGAATGAAAATTGCAGCAAAATCCTGTTGCTGATTATGCCTGGCCATTTCTAATTATTAAACTGCGCTGTATGAGAAATTTGGCCTAACTTCTTAAAATAATTCTAAGCAGTCCGCTGTGTTGTGATCAATCAGACAATTAATCAATCAAGGAGGAACTAAAGCACGGTTCCTCACCTAAAGGCTATGTCAGGGACGTCCCAAGCGGAATGTGCACCTACAGTCAGGTTCAAACCACCAGTACACTGATACGAAAGCATAGGCCGAAGAGAAAGCCAGATCCAAAAAAGGTACAAGTCCGTAAGAGCTACTAATCCATAGATAATTAGCTTGATATACAGTTGATTTTATCACAAAGTCTTAAATTAACTTTTGAAACGAAATGCTTCGAGGTAAAGTCGGGGGGCTTATTTCGTAACTTGCTTTAAGTCGCTTTTTATTATGAATCCTCCATATATCAGGAGGAATAAATTTGTCACTTTTCAACTCAATTCCATCCAAACGTTATTTGTCTATGTTTATAATTAGATCACCATACTGTAGGCTACCAGTATGTCAAATTGTATGTGTAAATATATATCTTACAGACGCGTTCGTTTTGGCAAACACAAGATAAGACCAACCGAAAGCTGGACGAGTTTCTTGGAAGCCGACTAATGCAGTCAATGGTTAAGGAGACCCTTCAGAAAACATAATTATCTCTCAGAAAATATGACTATAGACCATATAAAAATATAAACCTGGGATAAATGTAGCTTCTGTAACAATCCATTACCAAAATAAAATGCATTAAATCATCCTATATTCCTCTTAAGCATAGCGTAGGTACTAGGTAGGCTCACCGCTCAATAGTAACACTTAAATGCAGGGTGGTAGATGCCCAGGGGGGGGGGGGTTGGAGGATTCAACACCGTGCGGACCCCCTAGGTCAAAAGGAAAAAGACTCTGGTGATCGTATATTAATAGACTAGTATATAGGGCCTACTCTAAGAACACAAAAACCAAACAAAACCGACCTCGTTTAGAAAATCCGACCCCCCCACTCCCTACCTCGTTTAGAAAAAACCGACCCCCCATCTCATTTCTGACAAATACCACCCTGCCTCAATGACCACTGAAACCTAATGTAAAAGCGAGCAAAAACTTTTCGTATCAATGGCTCGTTCGGTTGATTGAGATTAGATTTGACTTGAAGTAAGTGATTGGTAAACAATTCTGGAGGACTCACGTCAAAGTGGACAAATGAAAATGGAATTGATCGGAGAGATAAAGTGAGCGCCTAATCTGGTGCGCATTAGTGACTAACACGTCTATGCATGATGACGTCACCCTCTTCCGGGAGGTTTAATGGAGGACGTCTAAATGTCCAATCCATATTAAAATGGATTACATTTATATTGTATAGATGTTCAAGGTTTTCTTCAAAGTTTGTTATTATGGAATTGTTTGCATATTTTCGGTTGGATAGTCCGCTTGAGACGTTCCTGACATACCCTTTGGGTGAGAAGCCTGACGTTAAATCCTCATTGAGTTATTTCGTATTGTAATAATGATTTTAACAGAGAAGAGCTTGAAATTTAGAACATTAGAGGTTGTGTTTCTTTCTGCTCTTTAAGCTGGCAAAGTGTCAGGTGCGTGTTCGTTAAGGATATTTGAACTCTATTTGTATCTCTCTTTCTCTCTATCTCTCTCTAGTGCACTGCCCAATGGCAGGTCCAAGGTACATATTCTGACACACAGTCTGCTGTCACGCTCACTAATAAGCATCCCATAGATCATCATGTTGATCCCATCAAAAAGGCGATGACTTTACCACAACCAAAATGTAACCTTTTTCTTGAAAATATATATTCTGACTTTCGAGGTGGTTTCCCGTTGCCTTCCTCAGTATGAAAATATCTGCGTTAGTCGGCTTTTACGAAACATGTGCAGTTGTCAGTTGGTCTATTTTCAAGTCTCCCGGATCCAACACGGGATCTATTTGTATAAGTCTGCCCAACTGTTTCTTATAATGCGAAACTACCAGTACTATATTTGAGACAAAATATGAATGCTCAATAGTTGTCGCTGATATCACCTTCGGGTGATGAACTGGACGGTAACGTCTCATTGATTGATAGTGTCAATACATCGATTATTGAGCAATTATTTGTCAAGTCTTAAAGATAAGTTTAACGCCTGTTTCAATATCGAAGGATACTGTCAGAGACAGACTCGGCTGGGACTCGAACCCGTGATATCCTGTGACGTATGGCTTATTAATTAACAGCAACAAATCATCAGCTTCATGTTTTAATATAAAAATAATGCGTAGATAACCCACAATATATTACGTATAGAGCAGAGCAGAGATATATTTAATTAATTTGTGTCTCGTGGATATAGAAAAGGACAATCAATGAATTCGACATCAGTTAGGAATAGAGCCGCAACCGGTGAAAGAAATCGATAAGTAACAATTGAGATATTTTGGCCATAATGAGAACAGACGGTCTAGAATGAGATGGATGGGGTACAAGAGTGGACAAGTCTTTGCTCGGGTAACTGAAGGAGGAGGTATGGCAGAGAGACTGCTGGAGATCACTCATCAACCAGATCCACCACCAGGAGTCAGTGGTGACTCGACGGTAACAAGGTAGAGGCATCATAATATTTTCATATAATAGCATCTAACAATATCATAAAGTCGCAATAAGTAGCGCCTACAGTAAAATGCATCAGAAGTCATTTATAAAACAGTTCTCGTATAAATAGCAGAAAACGTCCGCCAATATCACACAATTCAACAGAAATTATAAGTTTATGTAATCAATGAATCTCAAAAAATGCCTAAATCAGTTAATTGCATAAAATATTATTAGTCGATCTAATCTATACACCATAGCCTAACAAAACACTAATTCAACGATTTCAATCTTTCAAGGATGATAACAAGGCGTTAAATGGACAAAATTAAATGTATTGTTTATAATAAAATGACGTTCGTTCAAGTATTAAACAGCAATTTCACACGCAAAGTTGTATAACGGTCCCTGATTTGTCATAAGCGCTCGTCAAATAAAGCTCTCTATCTACGAGAAAAAACCTCTATATCTCGTAAATATAAGCCTAACGTGATTTACAATAGTCTAAGGATAAAAATTTAATTGCCTTTCGTATCAGAGCTCTCATGGAAGCAATCAATAGGTTATACAATAAGAAAGTAAATAGAATTTGAAAAAATTTCCGTATTCTGCAAATAGTATAACCTGTAAACGCTTAAATAATTATATAGCCTACACAATATGAAATATCCTATGTACCGTATTTAACAAATAAGGCACTCTTGGTAAACTCTGTATAAAACAAATGGAATAGTCAGCTGTAGGTCTGTAATGAGTACGACTGTAACAATAATCAAATCAATTAACGGTTTAACGTCCGATTCATAGTGTGACGTCGATATCAGGGACGAGTCTAACAGAGATAATAGT
The DNA here is from genome assembly GCA_034695365.1 of Enchytraeus norvegicus. NCBI lineage: Eukaryota > Metazoa > Annelida > Clitellata > Enchytraeida > Enchytraeidae > Enchytraeus > Enchytraeus norvegicus. The sequence continues at coordinate 1,209 of JAQFZF010000832.1, read as the reverse complement.
CAATCAATTACGCTAAACTATTTAGCATTATCAACAGTAATTAGTTAATCAACTGGACCACTAGAACCATAAAACCAATACGTATTTTACTTTTAGTTATTACTTCAAGTAGCAACTGTCCCACATTTTTCAATAAATTTTATATATTATAGACGATCATGATTATACAGTATGCCGGTACTAGAAAATTAGTAATCCAAATAGACTGCATAATGGGTTACAAATCAGATGAAATAGAACAAACTAAAAGTCCTATTTCATCTACAATTTCCGATCTACAAGTTCTTATAAACCTAGTAGTTAGAGTTGGTTTATCCAACTGAAATGGAAAATACCACAATACTGATACATGTGCTATATTAGCTTTTATTTAAGCCATTTATTAAAACAACAGTTCAGATTTATTAAATTTTTATGAATTATCGACGTTCATATTATGAATGAACCAGTTAACGTTTGTCATCCAGCTGCTGGCAAGAGCTTCCTTGAACTTTGACCTGAAGTGGGCGTAGGCCTCCTCCTCACTGAGATGAGGCACAAGAGTCTCTTTGAGGTACTCGATGTCCTTGAGGCATGACACCTCAGGTATACCAGTGTTCATCATCATCATCAGAAGGGTCATCAAAAGTCTGCTTCGTTTACGTAGAGCCATGTAAGCTGCCTCACAATCCATCTTAAACCTACAATTAATCAATATATCAATCAATACAGTCATCAAAAGTCTGCTGCGCTTACGTAGAGTCATGTACGCTGCCTCACAATCCATCTTAAATCTACAGACAATCAATCAATTAATCATTTATAATCTCACAATTTCTTCATTATATTTTTATTTTTTATCCCGGGTGTAAACAATCCTGTGGGGGTTATAAAAACGATTCATTAAGAATGGAGTGAATCGTAGCCCGGATACAAAGTAATGTAATTATTATTATTGACATTAGTATCAGTATTCATATTTTTAATTGTTTTCCTCAATTCTCTAGATTTTGGGTTCATAGAGTTTTCATTTACCCTCAACTAATAGAAAATAGTATTTTGAAAAGTAACTTATCTATTTGACAACAGTACGTTCTTTATAATAATAGCCTGTCAAGTTTAGAAACAAAATTTGCTGTGGGGTGCCTCAAGACTCTATATTAGGACCTCTTCTATTCCTACTATATATCAATGATATGGCTTCCTGTAGCAAATATATGAATTTCTTGC
>JAQFZF010000831.1:0-15763 GCA_034695365.1 Enchytraeus norvegicus | reverse complement strand
TACATTGACTTCAGCTGCAGTACTTAGGGCTGGAAGTGAGAGTAATATTGATTTCACATGATTTCATCCTATATACGCACCTGTATCTAAGCATTACTAGCTTATACTTATGACACTAGCTCATCTGCAACATAACTGATTTTAATTTTAGATTTTATTTTATGAAGCAAGAACGAAAACTATGGCTGGACCAACGGATCTGATGGTAACGCGTCTGATGCGGGTACCATAAGTGTTCGGTTCAAATCCCAGGTCTCACACGTCATTTGCGAAGCCATTAGACCGCGAAACTGACGCTAAATTCCACTTAATCTTAGCATTCTGTTTTGCTAACATTTCTAAATTGCCTATTCAATTCTGTCCAGGGCTGGTCCAAATCATAGGCTCATAATTCTGTGCTATTCGGCGTATTTTGATAATTGTTAGCACACCTTTGCAAAATGCAGTTGTAAGCCTATCATAGTCGCTTTTCTTTGACCACGACTGCACGTCTTTGATTACTTGCACGTTCCGCTTAGGACGTCCCTGACATCAACTTCGGTCTAGGAAATAATTGCTCAATCTTCATCGCATTGTATTTAATTTCATCTTAGTTTCACGTCATTGAGTACCATATTAAGGGGAGTAGAAATTAAGGGGAGCACAGGCCTAGTTTATTCAGCCCTCCCCTCCCATATAGACGTAGAGGAACTTTTAATATTGAGGTGGCTGGATTTTACTTTTACCCGAAAACACATGACGAAACAGCCAGCCCGAAAGTTTGCAGATCGTAATGAAAAACGTTTGCCCGAAAACTGTAAACGTCAGATTTATTTTTTTTGGTGGGGGGGGAGGTGGGGTGAGGGGGGGGACTACAGCTCCCAACGCGTCTCCTACGCCTAGCCCTCCCCCCCGCCTCCCTATTATCTCTTGTCTACTTATCTCACGCCTGAGTGACGCCTGATATCTACCCTGTTAATCAACTCCTCCTGCCGTCAAAAAATCGATCAATCAATCATTCAGTCCTAGACTTCAACTTCAGCAATGAGGCTGGACGTTGACAGCTAGAGATAGAGTTCTTTTAGTGCACAGTACAGTACTTCTTTATAATCATTGTTGAGAATTATTGGTATCAATCAATCAATGCAAATTTAACGTCCGTTTCATCATCTGACGACGACATCGGCGACAATATATTTAATTTATCGAATATTGAATCAAGTTAACTTTTTTTATAGTTTATAATATTTTTTATCATGTGGACAAAATTTGCTTCACACTAAATATTGGTATAAGTGTCTTTAAATAAAATTAAATACGGGTCTGACGTATGATTGTAATTGATCCAAAGTGAGGCTGGCGGCCCTACCGCTTGATTATTGACGGTTGTCACCTGTGTGCTTAAGGCGCTTAGAAATGCGATCAGCTCCGCATTAAGAGTTTGACTCGTTGGTACCTTTACCTTTACCTTTATGCTGCAACACTTATGCCCACATGTAGCCTATGCTGTAATTCATGGGTTATGGTTATAGACTAAAATACACCATTGTACCTGTATATAAAATCTTCTTTATTTCAGATTACCTCTCACTAATAGTAAGAATATTGTCGCCTACATCTATCGATTTAATTAGAAATGGCTTATACAAACTTATGATGGATAATAACACCCGAATATCGCGTGATGATATTTAGTTATAGGCAAGACTTAACCTGAAGAAATGATCGGATACGAAAAACCTATTAAGCGAATGAATCAGCCAAGGATTATGTCACGGAAGTTGAAAAAATAACCGAAATAAAGCGATAAATAACGTGATTTAAAATAAATTAAGGTAAAATACTATAGTAATGAATCGGAGCTTGATGTTAAGATAGATCAGAATATAGAAAGCTCAGTTATATTTTCTTATAGCATTGTTAAGCAGTCAAAAATCTTACATTATCTTCTATAAGTTTCTGGAAATTAAAAAAATTATCTGTCACTGACTTAAATGTGTAATAAGCGGGAATAGATAGCATTCGCAGATTTCCTTAAAAAAGCAGAATAAAGAGTTTTAACAAATACTTCTATCGCTCTGCAAATAAGTTATCTCTGTAAGAAGTTAACTTAGGAATCAACAGAAATCCTCTATCTCTCTGCAAAATAAGTTATATCTACAAAAATTTAAACTTGGGAATCAACAGAATTAACAGTTCTAACAAAAGCGTCTATCTCTCTTCAAAATAAGTTATCTCGACTAGAAGTTAACTGGAGAACCCTGTAACTTATTGACCCCTAGCGGAACTCCAAACATTTCATGTCAGGCGTCAAGATTCCCCTAATAAGATATAAAGTTTCAGTGTCTCTGACAGCGATTTAATCACAAAGAAAACAGGACAACGAAATATTCCTGAGATTTTTTGGAGTCAACAATTGTGCATTCGAAACAATAAGTTCTTAAATTCCTCAAGGAATTATTGAATTTATATAAGCATACTGATAACAAAGAGCCAGGTCATCAGATCGTACCCTATCCAAATATCGAATTATCAAGTTGGCACGAATTTGGAATTGTCGAATTTAAATTATTGGAATTTCTGAATTTCTGGTATCTAGAAATGAAAGTAAAACACCCAATCACCGAAGTAATTTGAATTATCAACGCACTCTTTACAAAGTCTCAGAAGCTCTCAAAGCTAGTCTTGACGTTTATTAGCTAGTTAAAACATAAATAGTATAAACAATTACACTATAAATAAATAATTATAGAACAATTATTGATCAATTACTGAAGAATCATTGACGAATTAAATATTAAAGAAATATTACACAATAAAAAACCAATAAAGAATAGAGATTTTTAGCTCAGGGTTGTTTACGTCCAGGGTATTTAAGAAAAAATTTAAAAAGTGGAAAAAATAAGAATAGTAAATAAAATAAGATAAGAATATGGCTTCGTCGATGGAGTCCTCTGAGATCTCGACCCCTATCCGGGCCTCCTCGTCCTCCCCTCAGGGTCGAACCCAATCCACCACCTCCTCCCGCTCCCTATGGACCCTCAGCCGGGGTCAAAGGTTGAGTGACTTCTGCAGGAGAATGCTTGGCAGGAGCCCCTCACAAAGACGTCCCCCTGATGCAAGATCAACCGATGACACGGACGATAAATCTTTACTAAAAACAAGAAAGCCAAGTTTCCTGAAAAGACGACGTCGCAAGAAACAAGAAAATGAAGTCGATGAAAAAAGTGGTGTTAAGAAGAAAGGTGACAAGAAATATAAATCAGAGAATAACTTGAACGTGAGAGGCAATATTAGGGACAGTATCAGGAGCGATGAAGGTGATATGGAATCAATGGTGGAAAGAATGGAAAAATCACGTGAGAACATACCTCAGAAATCTCAATCATTCAACCAAGGCGAGCTGGAATCTCCCTACCGCAGATATCAAAACCGACATCGAAATACCGATCGAATCCCGATGACGGAAGAGGAATTTGAACTCAGCCCGGATGACTTGAGACTACGACAGAGAGAAGTTTTCGATGCGCTGAAATTCTGGCACGTTCTACAAAGAGAGAAAGAACAAAAACTGATAGATGACGAGATTATGGGCCGTGGGAGAGACGAAAACGGAGAAGAAAAACTCAGGAATAAAATTGTAAACTACATGTCCAACAATGGGAGTGATACTGAAATGGGTGAAGGTGAAATGGATAAAATTGAAAGAATAAAAGAGACAAAGCATCCTGATAACAGGGAGATAGTACCGAAACCGTACAGGGTGTATGTAAGCAGTCCTGCCGGAGCTGTGATCCGTGAATATACGGCCGGAGACGATCCGGCCGTTGACAATGTATTCCCAGGTGAAATCGCGAAACGTTCCGACAAAAAGAAACATATCTCTTTCAATCAAGCCGACAATCGACTCATGCAAAATACTACAAGAAGTGGTCATAAAATAGCGCCGAATAACGGGGACAAATCGCCAGTTAACAGCTTTAAATCAGATGTAAACGAAAATTCACCGTTTACTCCAGGTAATAAAGTAACGGGAAAACGTGATTCCACGGCCGAAATAAATCAAGAGTTAAATCCCGTGAATAGTAGAGAATTTGAATTGTCCAATAACGAAAATGGATTGTTTGGCGTCTGGTCTAGGGCAGGCAATTCAGAAGACGGACTGGATAAGGAAATATTTTCATGTACTGATGTATCTATGCATGATTCTAATAATCCAATTATGGAATACAGGAGGTCTATCGATAACGTTGCTCAGAGCGGCAGTGAGATCCAACCGGCTGGAAGACGTTATAAAAAGAATGCTGAAGATGTTAGACGTGCTAGTAGCAGCGCAATAGACCTACATGGTGGCGCTGCTGCGGCTTTACGACGAAGATTAAAACACAAGCAAAGTCTGCCCAAAAACTTCAATTCGGTAAGAGAAGTGAATGAAGGAAACAAGGAAAGAAAAACAATGCGTAGTCCTTCGACTGGATCAGAAATAACTTTGCAGTCCTACCGAAGTGATAATGAGCTACATTTAGTCCGAGTTGGATCGGTTAAGGATGGAATAAAGTGGATCAAGGATTCAGATGGTGGCGAGAGAAATGGAAGGACCTCCCGTCGTTCTTCCAATCAGAGTAATTCTTCCAGAAGAGCCTTGAGTAGAGAAATAGCAGTGGTTAGAGTTACCACTACTGATGACACCACAACGGTAATAAAGCCAAAAGGCATTATCAATCGAGCAGGAATTAATCAATCATTTGATCGAGCTAAATATCAATCAAATCGTGAGAGGAAATTAGAATTTCTTAATCGAGCCGACACTTTAAATCCAGCCAAAAATATACTTGACGATCGGATATTAAAGAATCAATCTCCACTAATTAACAAGGCTGATATCTCCCAATTAAATAATCTTTCTGAGACCAATCAATTAATTATTCAATCTGAGCTTCCTAAACTAACTGACCAATCTAACACTTCTGAACTGGTTAATGACTCGGAGACGCCTGAAGTAACTCAAGGTGAGTGTGAAAAGTCAGCTGCCGAAGCCCAGCCATTGCAATCTCCTGCAGGAGAGACGCAGGATTCACATATGCACTATCATTCGGTTTCAAACGCTAGCAGATCCAACACTGAATACAGTAGCCTGAGCGATATGACAAACTTTTCGAACATGACCCATTCTTCCAATGAAGCATCTCTAATACAGTCTTCCTTCAAGGAAGACTATTCCTCATATTCCTCTCCACAAACTGAAGGAACTGTTTCGTATTCCAATGAAGGAACCATTTCGACTTCTTCAATTTTGAGCGAGGATGGAAGTCTTTGGGATTTTAACCCTTTCAAAGACGGAAATATTTCAACTTCTTCCCCTCTTAGTGAAGAATGCATTTCGGCTTCCTCTGATTTCGATTTAAAGCCTAATTCGTCAGAAGAGAGCGATTCTAATACTTCGAATTCGGAACTTGAAGAACATTTTTACAGTCCAACTTTCGAAAAAGGATCCAGTGGATCATCATCAGATGTTGATGATGACATCGTAGAGTCTTCAAATGTAGACGAATTCAACCCAGAAGATCACCACGGGCCGATTAAGTTCTCTTCCGTAGATGCCATTAAACTTTCGGATAAATTCGAGGATGTAAATACAGACTCGGAAAACACGGAAGATATACTTAGGGCCTATCCACTGGATCTCATGTGCAGCGAGTTTACCGATAGCGATTCTGAAAATTTTGACGACACAGTACTTGCCTCGAATGTGGTCAGACCGATGGATGCTGGATCACATAGCCCACTTACTAGGGAAACAAGCGGAGACCTGACAGAGTATTATAGTGATCTGGACGCAGAATTGGATGGTACCCAACGAAAACGGTCTAACGCTGATGACACCCAATTGAATAAATATCCAACTTTGATGAACTTTTCGGATGATAATGACACATCGAGTGATTTCGCCAGCCAACCTTCGAGTAGGACTATAGCAGACAATTCTCGAAGAAAAATGTTTGTTATTTCTAATGATCAAACTGAGAGTAATCAGGGCAAAGGAGTTCAACAATTTGATATGCAACCCTCTGCACGAAATCTTAGGGGTAATACATTTGACGTTAATAGTGGAGATCCTCATGGCAGTGTTTTAGATGCAGGTAATCAAGCAAACGGTAATGCAGGTCGAATTCAGTCAGTTTCGGAAGATGTGAGTGATATTGAAATGAGCGATAAACATGTTTCAGATGTTAATCTGTTGCACATTCATCAGCCAGGCTATCCAGCTGCCCGTGAATCGATTAATGACGGCTTAAAATCACATGCGAATATCGATTCGTCTGTCGATGATAGTGAACTTAGAAATGCTCATATAGATTTAAAACCTAGCAACGCAGATGATGAAGCAGAATTAAGCCATAGTTTCAGATATATTAGAAACCCGGATGAGATTAATGATAATGTTAATGATGCAAGTGATAACGATGACTATATCAATGAAACTGATGATAATTCAGGTGCATCATCTGCACAATCTCTTCAAAACTCAAGCGCCTTCGTGAAACCAGAAAATATTTACAAGGATACGGAAACGTTTGGCTTTACAGATAAACCAGGGGGGTTAAAAACAGCCGAGGACTCAAATATTTCTAACAGCAATAGTGAGAAGCAGGGTAGGTTAATCGACAGCGGAATTGGGGGAGAAATGCTGCAAGATTCTTCAGGCAATCCAACTGCAGAAATCAGAACAAATCTAGATAAAGATGTTAACGGTTTATTTTCGAGAGGTGAGAAAGGTTTGAAAGATGTTCATCCATATAATCAGCAGTCCACTTCACAGAGACAGAGGGTCAGTATTAGGCAAGATGCCGTGGTAAGTCCCAGTACTTCTTATGAGAGTGAAAGCCATTCACCTTCAGCGGTTAAGGAACGTCTTGGAGAGTCAAATCAAGATTCGAACCCTCGTCAGCCAGTATCAGATATGAATTGTGATAAATTATTTCAGGATGCGGCTGATTTATCATTGCAACCAACTGAATTGCCTAGAAGTCAATCCCAGAAAGGTGGTGATGGTAATAAAGATTATGCACACACACTAGAAGGCCCTGAATCATATTTTCAAGAAAATTGCCCCCAAAAATTTGAAGAAACAGATGTAGATGAAGAAACTGCAAAGATAGAAAATATATTTGATGAAAACGTACTTGAGGAAGAGGTATACGGCGAAAATGCATCTAGAAGAGGAAAAGGCAAAACATTTACCCGTAGAACTACAGTAGAATGGTTTGATGAGGAATTGACACTTTCACCTGCCTGTATAAATTTGTCGATTGATGGCGAACCACCTCATGCGAAATATTCTGAATTAAGTAACGAAATCCTCCTTTTACGATCACAATCCATAGATAATCCTGATTTATCAAATCGAACTCCGGCTGATAAAGATACATCAACGTTTCTATCAAGTGAAGAAGTATCGGAAAATATTGCAGAAGGCGGAAGAAATAATTTTCAATCAGATGGAAAGCGCAGATCGAATGTTACCGGGAAAGATTCCAGCGGTTCGGATGATATATCCATCACTGGCGTGGCCACACATCCGGTTAATATCCGGGGAGAAAAAATGGACAGCCAGGTTTCGGATAAGCAGGACGGGCGTTCTATCATCGCATCCTATAAGGAATTGGATGTGGACCGGTCACGAGAGGTGCTAATGTTTCACGTCATCAGCGACGGAACTGAGGGATTATCGGATCACAGATTTAAGCCGACACTGACAGATGGCAGAGCCGATTTGGGATCATTGGGTAGAGAGATTCTGGAAAGTTCTCGGATCGATGAGTCGACAAAATCGAACAATAATTTAACGCTAGCGAAAGAAAATTCTCCGAGATTATCAATCGGTGAAACAGATGAATCGGATAGAGATAACAAATATAAAAATATAAAAAATCCTTTTACGTCAATATGGCAGCAGACAACCGGCCCGGATCAACCTATAATGTTCTTCCCCTTTTCATTTGAGCTCGAAGGTGAAGGCTCGCCGGCAAAAGCATCAAGTGATAGACTGTCAAATGTTAGATCTAACTCATCGGTTGATTTAGTCGGACTATGCGATGATTTCGAAGCATCAAACTATAACCAATTAAGGCCTAAACTGGTGACTACAAAATCTTTGCCTTCAAAATTACGATCAGATACTTTTAGTGCCGCTGAAACGTCACCAAAATTCGCAGATTCTCTAAAAGGAATATCTCCGGTAACTGATTCAAATAATAGTTCTGTTTTTATTTCTGCACATCCTCAACTATCGCTAACTTCTCAATTATCACCCACCGCAGAGTCTGTATCAGAACCAGATCTTGGAAATCATAGCGCCTCCAAGGCAGACGACAGAGGTAGGTTAAAACAAGGGGCAGAGGCTAGGGGACATAGGCGTAGCTTAAGCGATACCAGCTCTTCCGTTTTGTCGAGGAATTTGTCGTTAGAGGATTATGGCACCTCTGTTGATGCTTTATTTTTTACTTCCAGTGTAGACGGGCCGGTGACGTCACCTCGGGAATATCAACAAAATAATTTCTCAAATTATATGCCATCTGGTGACGTTATGTGTCATTCGCCATCTGGTGAAGATTTTACTAATACTCCACCTTGTGAATATACAATTAATTATCCACCTAGCGAAAATCTTTTTCATTCCACATCTCAGACATCTGGTCAAAATCATCCTCGTTTCCCTTCCAACACTCGATCGGATATTAAACCATCAAATATAATAATGTCTTCCGACAATTCCAATTATTTCTCGCCAGAAATCAATGACACTAATTTGCAGACATTATCCGATACTACAGATGGAAATAATGTCATAATTAATGACAACCCAAATTATTATCCTTCAGAATTAAATGACATTAATTTACGGATAACCTCTGACAATGACTCAATTGGTGGCCCAGAAAATACCGTCTCAATTCACGACTATCCGAATTATTTCTCGAATGACAATGATTTACGGATAATGTCAGATTCAGATTCTATTGCAGAAGATAATGTAACAATTCACGACTATGCGGAACTATATTGGTTCTACAAGCAATTTGCTGCAAGCAATCGTTTGCCTTCCATACAACCAAATACGGGGAAAGGTAGAAGTAAGAGTGGCATGATGTCACCGACTACAACTTGGAGTTGGTCTAGCGCGGTTTCGATTCCCAGTCGAACTGCAGATGGTTCAATAGTTACTCACACTGGATTGACTGTTAAATGTAAAAGTGAGCCTGTTACCCCATCTGTGGATAAGTTCTTTATTGTAAATAACTGATGTTAGCATATTGTAGATTCATTAATAATTTACATCTCTTCTGTAGAAGTGTCTGTCAGTATACGTGAAACTTGAAAAATGTTTTTGTCTGATTCATAATTTGTAGATCTTTATTACTGCATTAATTTTACTTTAGGTACATGTATGTTTTACAGTAAAGCCCTATTAGCCAATAGCCAGTCTACCTTACTAGTAGCCTACACTAGTACCCTACATCCATTGCCGTTAAATTAGTGATTCCTTTAAACATGATACCTGGATGCCTGGAGCTGCCCGGGTAATTCCATCTTTGCAGGAGGATGTATTCCCAATAGACCTCCATTTATATCTCTTTTCCGTCAGGACCATCAAATCTTCTAATGTCTTCCATGTTAGTGCCACAATCTCATCTAACCAATTAAGTGTCTGAGCTATAACTTTGACATTTTGTGTTCCATGAGTACTGAGAGACTCGTTGGAAAGTTTAGAAGGAGTATTGCTTGTGCTGTTGAAGACGTCGCTGATATCGTCGTCAGATGACGAAACGGACGTTTAACCCATACTGTATTGTATTATATCGTATAATACAAGTATAACAAAACAATAGAGCATATAGTTGCATACTTTTATTATGTTAGACGAATGAATAATGTTTGAATTGTTTTCATTATGAACTGCTACTTACAAATTTCAATTCAATAAATTCTACAACATAATCCACACAAAATAATGCACAAAGACTGCATAAAATGTCAGCAGTAACAGAGATAAAGCTATAAAAGTTTAACGTCTGTTTCCATATCAAAGGATACTGTCAGAGACGGACCCGGCTGTGACTCCTGCATATCGAGTAAGCGTGGCACCGACTACGCTATCCAACCCGGACAATATAACAGAAAGGCAGTAAGCCATTCTACTCTTTCAATGTAGTTCTAAGATTTTACACACTGTCTGGCTACATCAGGATTTGAAATCGTAATTCCTGTGACAGAGTTCACGACATTATCAACTGATCTACAGAGATACGAATGAAGACAGCTGTGTAGGGTTTTAACACTAATGACAGCTATTAAACGATTAAACTAGAATACACTGTACGTGATACAATACACAATAATAATAATAATAATAATATAGGTTTAACGTCCGTTTTCTCATCCAGGGATGATGTCAGCGATGTCCCAATGGCATAAATCACTACAAACCGGTTCACCCAATCGGTTTGAATAGATATATGACAATACGAAAGGACCTTTTTATTCGCACCTCTATCTACTAGGTATCTCAGAGGTGCTTTTGAAACAGTGAAGAAAAAAGTAGTCTATCCTGCCATAGGCCACACACGATGTGGCAAGGCCTCCGCATGTCTGAAATTTGAGTGACTAATCGGTCTAGGACACGGAAGTCATGACCCAGACCACTCTGCTCTTCAATGAAGTATCAGCGTTAGTCGACTCTTACAACACAACACGCATGCAGTTGTCAGTTGGTCTATTCTCAAGTTTCCCAGATCCAACACGATAGACATAATTGCTAAATGCTACAATGACATCAATTGGACTTTCGGCTCCAAATATCGTAATAAATTAATTGCAGATTATATACAGTGATATCTAATCTAGGAATCATGTACAGATGTATGTAATACAGATTATAATACAAAATAATACAACGATATCTATACAGAGCTATCAACCCAAGCAAATCAGAAGTGAAAATGAGCAATGATGGGCAAATATAGCGATTTATATAAGCATAACTGGGGAAGGCAATGGAAAACCACCTCAGAAATCCTTCAATTATCCTTGTAGTAAGACATCTTAGGTGTGGTATAGACAATGCATTTGTTGATGGAATCAACTTATTGGTCGTTAATGTGCTCATTTGAGCCAGATAATAGACTTTGAAGAGAAGTTTGTCACTTGAACCAGCCTTTTGGCATTGTACTAGAGAGGGAGATACATAGATTTCAGTACAATTTTCACCTAATGGCAGATCCAACGTTTCTCAAGCCAGCTGCTCAATGAAAACAGCTGCACAGCTGCTTAAGCACACCGCCTATTTTGTTCGGCACCATGCTCAATATTGCTTGATTCAACTAGCCATTCTGTGTTACTAGGCCTGCTATAAATGGCCTTACAAATAACAAAGTCAATGCTGTTGACACTGTTTGCTATTAAAAATTAATAGTGTAAGTGGAATTAAAATAAAACTGAAAATAAAGAGCAAATAAGTTTGTATCAGGCAAACTATTTACAAGAATTGCTTGGCAAACATTTAACAGAAAGTACGCAATAACAATCTCAAACACCCTATAAATGCTAGGCTAGCCATACTATATATTTGTTTCCAAAATGAAAACCTCTAAATTTATAGTCCACTAAATGAAGCAATTTTCCATACCATACAAATGTTTTTGATAACTTAGAGCAGGATATTCTATATTACTATCGCTGATTATATTCTATATTTACTGTTCGTTTATTTGTAAAAGGATAATGTAAGGGAGGTCCATAACAAAGAATGTATAAACCATAACTTCCGGCACGAATTTTCCTCCCAAAAGTTTGGAATTTCTTACAAGCTTTAAATGTAGTTAATAGTCATATAGAGAAAGCAAAAACTTGACGACACATTAACTTAACAACTACAACTTAAACGAAATATTTAACGAAAGACGAGGATCACAAAAATAGGCTTACAATTCATATTATTTTATTTCATATTATTTATATTAATTGTTCAGAATTTCCTCTTGCTACTACTACCTCAGTGAATTATCTTAGATTGTAGAGGCCTATTCCCTTCAAAAATATTGTAAGTAGGGGCCAGCTACACGTTCTAGGCACAACATATAACTAATCGTCCGGATGCCGATAGTCACGTATTGTTCATACCAACACCCAATCAGAAACCAAGGTTCTCTTATTTTGTATCGGTAATTCTATGTTTACCCTCTTGCAGACTAATAACAATTATAACATCTTTGGATAATCCTATCTACTTAAGGCCAATTTCTAAACTTGACATTTTTATAGTTCATCTCTAGGCAACAGACGTGTTACCTAGTAACGCGTCGGCTGAGTAAACAATTTTATAATGGGAAAGATAGGAACCGTCTTCACGACTATTGGTTTTAAAACCATACCTAAACTTCAGAAATTGCCCCTTAACCTTATCACAACCCACAACAACTAATCGTTCATATAATCCTAAAAATTGTCGTTCGAAAACGGTGAATCGTTCGTTCATCGAGTGTAGTAAACCCTGTAGTAGACCGTCTTGCCCCTCCACAGCGAGTAGGAATTATCAAATTTGAGTAGGTAGACTCCCCGGCCTGGATAAACATGGCTACCGCAGTAGACCTCATCCTGACAATCACGTCTGTACACTGGGATGATTTCATCCGTCGGAGGATCATTCTCTGGCATGTGTTTTCCGTCGCCAGGTAGATCTGTCCTACGCTTACCTGTCAATCAATCAATCAGTAAATCATTTTTATTTCACTAATGGCATAGGTAGACAGATTGTGTTGCTTACCCGGGATCAGCAAGAGGCCTCTTTTCTTTGGCAGAGGCTCTCAATCGCACTGCAGAGGTTTTATGTGGTCTGCTTACGCAGCTCCTTCAATCTAGTTGATCTCAATTAGCTAGGTCACGATTCGTTCCTTTCTTAATGAATCTTATTTTTTAAACCTACAGGGCTGTTTACACCCACGGTAAAATAAATGTAAAATATTTTTTTTAAATCAGTTAATCACTCAATCACAATCTGTAGACAGGTATTATTCATCTGTAGGTGGGTCGTTATTTGGTAAATGCTTGCATCTCCTGCTAGATCTGTTCTACACTTACGGAACGGTTACATCGGGCTCATCTATTGTATTATTATTATTTATCGTTGTTATTATTATAAATAGAACAAATCCACAAATACCTCCATCGTCTTCGTCTTCCTCACTTGACTCGCTGACGTGAACACTGAGCTCATTGGCTGACGGCACCGACCACTCAAAGAAAACCCCAAACCCAATGTCATAGCTGTCCGTCGCAAACTCCCAGAACAGACATGAGCCGTCCTCGTGTGTCGGCACACGAACCTGATCAATCAATCAATCATGTTAATTCAGACAAATCAAATAAAAGTTTAACGTCCGATTCATTATCTTACGACGATATCAGGGACGAAGATAGTATCTTTCATAAGATTAAAGTATTTTCATAGTATTCAAAACAGTACAATCCATAATTCAACTGGGGCGCAAGTTCTCGGCCAACCGGTTCACCCAAACGGTTGGCAGAAACACGAGTTGAAGAGATTCGAAATGGCGCATTCCTGTGATCAAAAGACAGTCAGTCAAAATATTTTATATAGCTATGGTATATCTATGGAGAAAAGGGTGTGTTTTCAGCCTATTATCAACAGATAAATTGCTATGTTCATACCGTCACAAGTTCTCCAGATCCCACTTTGATCATAGAGTCGGGATCCTTTGTCAGGGAGTCTTTGAACTCTTTCAGATCCTTCCTGGTCCACATGGATGCAGCGGCTATCGGTGGCAGATCATCTGTAAATAATAATAATTTATTATTATTAATGAATTAATAATAATAAGTTGTTTTTTCTCCACGTATATTTTCACACATGACATACATGCTATTATCGTGCCCGAGTTTGTTATAAAAGGTATAGAAACATAAAGGTGAAGTGCCATATTCGCTACCGAATGTAGGCACAGAGCTGATCCCGATCCTGAGCGATTGCAGCACACAGGTGACACAGTCACTAATCTGATGGTGAGGTCGCCAGCCCCACTATATGGAATCAATTTGATAATTGCATCATATACGCCAATCCTGTGGTATCCATCAATATATTGCCTAATTGTTATATATAATTAATTAGTGTTATAATATGTAGATAATGAAACAAAAGTTAAACCAGTATTTCTATAATGAAATTAAGGGAATGTACATACTAGGGTCACCATCATCCTCCGGCTGCCCATCCCCCAGTGTTCTCTCTTCCTCCCCACCTGAACTCCTCTCCTCACTCCCCTCTCTCCTACCAGCTTCCTCTTTACGCCATGGGCCTGGTCCCAGCGATCCCACGTTGCCTACAGAATAGCATTTAATATCGCTTATTTATCATACTGACAACAATAATATACGATTAAATAAATTATCGCCTATTATAATTAGACACTGTATTCGGCTAAATTATAAGACATTTATAGTTTGTCTTATAAAATTTGCAATTTTATATGAAATTGTTGTCTTTGATCTAATTATAAATTAATCCATAAAGATCTTGCAATAAGTTCAATATTTGCACATATATGTATGAACTATATTTGAGCTATGTTGCAATAAACAAATGTAAACAAAAAATTAAATTAAAACATCATCCTTGGATGTGAAAACAGACATTAAACCTTTATTATTATTTTTAATAATAACTGTTTGAAATCTATCAGTTCATTAACTGCTTGACATTACCTGATATCTGCGGAATGTTTCGAGACACTGTTGCCGTAGCTGCTAGGTTATTAGCCATTGGCCCAGCTGCAGCAGGCCCAGCTGCTGCGTGCTGCCCCGGTGCTGTAGGCCCTGTAGGCTGATGTAACGGATGCTTCACGGGTGTGTTGCTGTTGCTAGACGCAACGGTTGGTTGTTGCTGGAGATACTGCTGCTGTGCCAGCTGTTGTTGCTGATAGACTTGTTGCATGTACTGAACGAAATGTTGCTCCTGTAGTTGTCTTATCAGAGATTCTTGCTGCAAAACACCACAATCAATCGATAAGTACATTTATAATAATTATAATTATTTGTTAATTAGCATCAATCTGACAAAGACCAATGCACACTACACATCACAAATACAGTAAACAGGAGCCTACAATGAAAGAAAATTAAATTTGAAAGTTATTACTATTATTAGTATTGACACTATTTTAATAGTAATAATAATTAAAGTCTAACCTCCATTTCCTCATCCAAGGTTCATGTCAGAGTCGCCATTCTGAAAGTTTCCGACTTCATTACATAATATACAGGGTGAGTTTTCTTTCAACCACGGGCGAAATCTCAATAACTTGGTCAGAACTCTAGATATTTTAAAAATATTTTCAGGATATACAGAGGAGGTTTTACAACATCTAACCTCCTAATTTGGTAGAAAAATATTAGTTATTTAAAAAGTTGCAGAGTTTCTACGGAAAAAGTCAAAAAACACAATTAACATAACTATTAAAATACCCATGGTACAATATGGATCGTTGGTTGTTGGTTGGTTTAAAAATCAAAAATTCTTTGCATATTGCTTTTATACGTGACAACCGCACTTGTTTGACATACTATTTCGCTAGGTGTGGTGGCGCAATTTTTTTTTGCTCTCCACTCATGATGGGGTGCTCGTAGCCTACTAGAAATGAACACTTTGTGTCTCAAGTATTTCGCTCCAGAGTGTCATTCAAGAGTTTTGAGCTCACGTGAGTTTGGT
>JAQFZF010000830.1:0-15774 GCA_034695365.1 Enchytraeus norvegicus | reverse complement strand
ATATGGAGAAGAATAGAAAAAATATCTTATACAGAACACATAACAAATGAAGAGGTACTAAATAGGGTGCGCGGCGCGGATCCCAATCCTGAGCGATTGCGTACAAAAATGACGAAGTTATTAATCTGACGATGAGGTCGCCAGCCCAATTCAATACTATCCAGCGTCATAACAAAACACGGGAGCTTATCCCCAACTAAGCGATACAGCACAGGTGACACTTAGAGATGTTAGTAGCTGTTTATTCATCAAACCGAAATTTCGATAATAGAAATTACATGAGATCCAAGGAGCAGAAATAACTTCTAAACCCGAGATATTTTTTTTTATAGAAGATACTAAAAATATTTTAAAACCAAATTTGGAGGTTAGATGTCAAATTATCTCTTCCAGAAAGCCTTCAAAATAATTATTAATCAAATAGCGTACAGTGAATCCCGAGTGGAAAAATAAAATAGAAACACAATAAACATCAACTTATCAAGGAAACTAGGGTGTGCTTGTGTCATGTGTGAACATATACTGATAATATTATAATTATTCTTATTTTGTTACAAAATTTAGAGTTTAATTTAAACGAAGTCACTGAGATGGCGTGTTGTTTTTCCCCACACTGTGTAATGTGTGTGTATAGGTTTCCTGCTGAAGGTATTGCTTCAAGTTATGAGTTATGATAGCGGAGTATAAGTTGTGCTATTCTCTCTCTCCACTCCGCGTACAAACAAGCAACAGGATACAGCCGGTACGGATCAGCCTACACCCAAGGACTTCCGTTAATAACATATTTATCAGAATTTACCTAATCAGCTACCAACACTCACTCACTATCAACTTCTTTCAAGCTTTTGACTTCAACTATTAGTCATTTCTTATTAAAATTTCCGTTTCAGTCAATTTCACTTTCTTAATATAACTTCTATTTTAATAACTTTCTCTACTGTTTTCCAGTAAGATTATGGGGCCTGTTTTCTTCCCATTGCAAAAGCCTGGTCATTTCGAAGTTAAATAAATAATAGATCTTTATAATTTCGCCTTACCAGATCTTTCTCCGTCTTTTTATTTCAATACATCATTTTTATCAGTCGCATCTGTTTACAGCACTGTTTCTTTCTTAGTGTCTGTCTTTGGTATATTGTGTAGTTTACACACGCCCACTGGTTAATCGTATCTTTGCCGTCAAGATTTTAGAGTAATAATCTTCCATTATTTTTACTGCCTTCAAATCAAAGTCACTGAAATTAATAAAATCAACGAGATGATCGATCATTTCTGTTCACCCGTCCGCTGACATCATACATATGAAAATCATTTGTCTCGACTCGAGATTTCTCGGAGTTTAGAACACTAGTGCTAGCTCTAGGAAGCTTGATGTGCAGCAGCAGCTGATGTTGCATTGGAGTGGCAGATCGATATAAATCAGAACAGGAGAAGTATGAATGATTTCTGTGATAGCACAGATAGGATCAGCACTGGGTTGGGTGAGCGTGATAGCACTGGGTGGGGTCAGTGCTGGGTGGGGTGATCAGAGTGATCAATCATACAAAACACACCAGTAGCGGAGGCAATGGGAGACAGATACCCTCACCCAGTATCTGTCCTCTACCACAAAAAGATAACAAGGAGAAAAGAGCAATGATTTGTTATTAGTTTACTTCTTCTTTTTTCATGTGTCATGCTCGTTCCGGGCTTCGACGGTCATGGATTTCTGAATTTTTCGATCTCTTATTTTACATATTTAAATAGAGTTTAACAATAAAGCACAAAGCTGAGTTTAGTGTTGTTTTTATTGCTCGCCCAGGACGCCGGCCGCCGTAGTACTGACACCTTACATCATCTAATTAGGAGAGTTGTATTAGTGAAGTCTAATACACAGAAGGAATGGCGCAAACCACTCCGCCCACCACTGCAACTGAGCAGCATTTTTGTTTCTTGCGAGCACGTGCAGTCATCGGTTAGTCTTGATTCTCAAGTTTCCCGAACGGAGCAAAGTGTCACAGGATTACATCCTGATTACACCACTTACACACGCCACTATTACACACTATTACACATGCTACAATATTACACACTATTACACACGCTAAGTACTATTACACACTGTTACACACTATTACACACGCCACTATTACATGCTATTACAAACTATTGCACACGCTAAGTACTATTACACACTGTTACATACAATTACACACGCCACTATTACATGCTATTACACACTATTGCACACTCTACTATATTACACATTATTACACTACATGATACACTATTACACACGCCACTATTATACAGAGCTCTGCTATTACAATCTCGCAACGTTTTCTCGCGGAGCTGAAATTACCTTACATTAAATCTAGTCAATGATGCTCGCAAAAACAGTCGAGAACGTTTATAAAAACAATGTGGAAACAAAGCCAATGATTGTTACAATAAACGCTGCCGTAAACCTTCCGTACACCGTCAGCAGGCAGAACTGTCAGAACGGTAAATACACAAACCTAGAAACTTACACATACTTACATACACACACACAAACATAGGAACTAACATATACATGCACACAAACACACGAACATATGTAGCAACTTACACACATACACACAAACACACGAACATAACAACTTCGATACACACACACGAACATATGTCGGAACTTCACAAGGCACACAAAAACACATCATGTGATACCAGTGCCCCGGCCATACTAAAGCAATCTTGAGACTAATACAATCTTGACACAAATACAACAATCTTGTAAATATTTACAATTAAGCTCATAAATAGTAGGCCTAAATATTAGTAAGTCTTTAGTAATATTCAGTCATTTTGGCTTAATGTCTGTTTCTCCATCTAAGGATGATGTCAGGAACGGTTCATACTCTAATTCAGGAACATCTTTATTGAAAAATACATCTAATTAATCAGCTGATCCAAGATTTCTTCAATAGACTCTCTCTATATTACGTAGATCTAAGCCAATATTGTGCACTGCGCCTCTGCTTACTCAACAAACACACAACTGAATAAATCTAATCAGCCCAACGAAACAGTATCTCTTCAATCTACACCCACACCACGGCTAGATAGTCTCACTTGAATCGATAGCACACATCTTACAGTTCCTACATTTACCAAATTAGTTTGGTACAGTACCATAAATTGATAGCATACGCAATTTTTTATAAGTACTCACTAGGTGTTAAATACTAGGTGTTAAGTACTCAATAGCTGGTATTTCTTTATAAGTACACACTAGGTTTAGGTTTTCAGAAACATTGATTGATTTACAGTGAGGGGGGGGGAAGAAATGGATCAAAATAAATAAAATTGTACTACATCCCGATTGAATAGCGTAGTCGGTAATGCGCTTGCTCGATGAGCAGGTTATCACGGATTCGAGTCTTAGCCGGGTCCGTCTCTGACAGTACTACGGCCTATTTGGGTATCCTTAGATACCGAAACAGTCATTTCAACTTATCTTTACAGCTGTTACAACAAAATTATTTTTGGTATTAGTAAATTTTTAAAAACTTATATTTTACTAATATCCAATATGATGTCCTTAAATGTAGTACAAATAAATTATAGACTTCTTGAATCTGCATAAAAAGGAAATACAATACTCTACAGCCTTACACTCACCCTAATGTATCGAGGTCACCCAACTCCTCGGCAGATTCACCGAATGAACGAGCTAGACCTGACTCTGCCATCTTCCTCTATACACAATGCAATCAATTAATCAATCAATCAATCGATCAATCAATCAATCGATCAATCAGTCAATTTTGAGGCTCTCAATTGCTCTGCAGAGGTTTAATGCGGTTTGTTTTCGCGGGTCTTTTAATCTAGTCGATCTCGAGTAGCCGGGCCAGGATTCATTCCATTCTTAATGAATCGCTTTTATAAAACCCACCGGGCTATTTACACCCAGGGTAAAAAAAAAAATCAGTCAATCAATCAATCAATCTATCTATCAATCGATCAATCAATACACATTATACAATATTTAAGATATGATAATATTTACGACATGATAATAATACAATACAATACAATATGCATTAATTACATGTAATACATAACATACAATGCAGTACCACAAAACATTATTAAATAATAATAACCCAATATGATATTTACAATACAATACAACATAATATCTAACATGACGTTAAATCTTGCAACACCGTGTGTGGCCTATGGATCTACTATATATTCCCTTCACTGTTCAAAAGCACAGGTCTCTGAGATAGAAAGCATATAGAGGAGAGCTATAAAATGTCCTCTAAATTGCAATGTATGACATTGTATAGATTGATTAATTGAATGAGCACTTTAATACTCTTCCTCTGCAACTGTAATAATACACAACAACAGCGGTTAACAATGTAATGTCGAAATTGCTTTTTATCTTGTCTACACAGCAACAGTCAGATAGTACTCTATTGGAAAATAGAATCATTATCAGTGAATGACAACATTAATTCTAGACAGATGAATAAGTGATTCATTAAAGAAGAAGTTCTAGAGAAATTACAAAGTATTTATCATGTAGCAGGTCTTAAGGAAACATCAGTTATTCAACAGAACTGATAACATTTCGATAAATAACTAGATATCATATGTACAGGAATTGATAACTACAGAATCTGAAGATTGTCTTAACCTTACTAATTCATTTATCATGCCTGTGAACAATTTCTTGCAACAATGTAAATTCCTCAGTACGTGCTTTAGCTGGTCCTTACGAACACGTGTGGTTGCCTTAAAACGTATATTCTCAGTTTCTTATTGCAGGATTAATTAACTGTGCACTAACAAGTCATTAGCGGTTTTTAAATAGTAGCCTACTTTATATCCAGTTTACTTATATAGCTATGTAGCAATGTAAAGAACCTTGACAAAGAACTAGATCACTCCAGAATCCAGATGTTTAAATAAGAATAAGGACTCTAAATTTAGATCAATTAGTTCAAATCAGAAACTCAGATCTCTTTGCTTTTTTTACCCCCTATCTTCTCTCTCTCTCTCTCTCTCAATATTTCTTTCTGCAGGCCCGTATCTCTCTACGCCTCTCTAAATATGATACAATCTCTTCATCATAGCCGGGGTATCAGCAACAATCAGAAGCAAAACAATTAGAGCAATTGAAGAAATAAGCATTGCTCAGATGCCCATGATACAATCACGTCATGACTAGACTAAGACTGGCCCTATATCCGAGGACACTGTCAGAAATTGAACTGGCTGGCGCGTGCACCCGTGGCCTCCTTATCAGTTGAAAATTCTACCGACTACGTTAGCCAACCGGGACACTAGAATAAAGTAAAACTAAAAGTAAATAGGGCCTAATAACAGAGTAAAGGTACACTAAAATGGCGAGTTTTGAGGATAAAGAACTTAAAATATATGGTATGTCTATTCATCTGTTTCGTTCTTTGTCAGATGGTACGCCCAGGTTTCAAAACAATACAAAGTTATCACTTTCTCTAAAGTTTTGAACACACTGTCTTTGAACAAATGAAGAAATTCACTTGCTAACATACCAATTATAACATACATGTACAATACCTGCATTTGCATTGTACAATTGTACATACATGTATATTAACGAGTACGGTTTTAAAGGAACCTTTATCATTATTTGCTAGTTACGTCATCATGTGTGGAGAGAGAGAGAACTATGTTTTCATTCAAAAATACAAACTATACAAGACAAATATTTAGGCAAACAGTCATGAAAAATAAAAACGACAAACACAAGCAAGCATACAAGCAAGCAAACCACCAGCCGTCAGCGAGGACACAAAAGTATCCTATCTAGCTGACCAGTGACTACCCATACACCATTTTGCATAGCATACAATTAGAATTCAGTACTATTATCATGTAATTCTAATTTAAAGAAAATATAGTTCAGATAATAAATCTTAAGCTATAGTGTATTACTAAGAAAGTTTCTATAATGTTTTGAAAACAAATTTAAAGACTGAGAATTACAAATGTCAATTTAGGAATGTGATTCCAAACTGAAACGTAATCATAAACATAGGATATAAAATAGACAGAGTTGGCACTAGAATAATATGTGGACATGAAAAGCAAAATTGAGGATAGAGAGATGAAAATGTAAACGCTATGAACCTGCCGTTAGGCAGTACACTGAGAGTGAGAGAATTAAATATCATTATATAGAATTATTATTTGTAAACATCGTTGAATGCGCACTTGTAACTTATATTAAAAGCACATGTGGGAAGTTAACATAATTCTGACGAATATTGTGCGCAACTCAACCAATACCCAACTCCTACATGCTCTCATCACGACTAAAAAACTAGTACTATCAAAATAAACATTTCGAAGTGTGTTTTAAATTAAACAGTACAAAAAGAAACTGTCAACTGGCATGTAACTATTTAAAGTCATATATTTCAGACATCTCATAATCTATTATGCGAACAGAATCTAATCTGCCTCAAATAGATCCTTATAAATCTGAAGGATATTATTATAGACTATAATTATAATAGCCTCCTTGATCTATCCAGTGCTCTCCATAAATTTGACAATGGCAGGAAGAAAAACCCATACACAATCAGCCATCTGGCTCATTCAGGGTTCGGACATCCGGGTACGTATAAAAAAACCAACAGTTTTTGGGCGGACTCGCTTAAAAAACCCGCTTTAAAAACCCCGCTAAAAATGCATATGTACCAGTATATATCTTCTAATTTTCGTTAAAACTTTGAACTTTCAGTTCAAAAATGGTCAAAACCATTAATTACTCTGTACATACAATTTTGTATGATTTAGTCTTACCTATACATTTAGCAGCAACCAGGAACAATGCTAGCTAGAGACAAGAATTATGATACATGTATGATATCATATATAGCTGAGTTTTAAAAAGGTCATGAAAAAATCCAATAAAACCCAATACCCGAAGAACCCAATAAAACTCCAAAAAACCCGGCGGGTTGGGCTTCTTTTTTAAGACCGTTTTTTTAAACCCTGCGCTCATTAATGAGCATGATATCGAATTCTGGAATGAGTTGAATAATCATTCAATGTTGAGTCTATCCATTGACCCTAAGCCTCATAAAATGATATCATATGAATGTAAAATAAGCTGCCATTAAGCAAGTATTCCAGTGTAATGTGTGGTATAAAGTTCCTTTACATCCTATTGATGGTAATTATAAGCCAGTGTTTGTGTAACTGAGTCAGTATGTTTCATTGTTTCAAGTACAACCCACAGCCGCCCAAGCAGTAAAGTCATAAATGCCACACCCGATGCTGCAAAAACTCTTTCTTTCATATTATTATGATTGCAATAATATAATGAATGCAATCATCATCATACGCTGTAATGCTGCCTTATGATACATGATGACACACATAATACATAATACATAATACATACATAATGAGCTTACTAAAAAATTATAGCCAAATATTGTCAACAATCTCAGGTTCATGAATCTCGATTAACAGAACCACAAACAATGGATTAGTATATGTCAATCAATAAATAAATACATACTCATAAACCGCCACTCTATAAAAAATACCACAGTAGCGCTAAACAGACAATGGAGAGTCAAGAGCCCTGCAGCATAGGGCCGGTGTTGCAGCTTCGACCTATGTAAGCCTGGAATTTGATAGACCAATTGGTATATAGCACAGAACTAGGGCTTACAATACATGACTGACATAAAACACATGACTAACAAACCTCTAGTCTATATTGTCATACAAGACTTGGTTGCCTCTTACGAACATGCGCAGTCGACGGTGGGTTCTATTCTCAATACGATATTCCTGAACCCACTCGGGTAAAGGATGGGGGCCTTTGCACTACGTAGTAGTCCTGCGAGCTATAAAATTTCAAACCTGCGCTCTCGCCTGTGTACACTATGTACCAAGGTCATAAATAGAGGCCTCGGAGACACAGAGGTTTCCTATCTCGTTATGACATAATGTCTATAAACTTCAAAAACATACACACGTTTACATAAAATGAATAAAATCATTATATGCCCATTTTCTCACTTATGACACGAACCTGATTCCAATCACTCTAAATAAATACCCATTACATCAAGTAAATAAAAATGTCTCTATCTTCAATACCAACACGTGAATTCATACCCGTTCAATTGTCATATATCGCCCTGCCCAATAAATAAACGTTTCGCCCTTCCATCTTTATTCATTTTATAACAAAGACTATGCTTCTCAATAATCTGAGTAATGACATGCGCTATTTATAACGTTTGATTGAAGAGATTGAATAATCTACAAACTTTATATTTGTTATAATTTAAAGAATAATGACGATTGTGATGAGATATTAAGTGCTGTTAGTAAAATTAGCGGCCGGTTCGTTAAAGAATTCTAATGGCTAGCTGGTGCTGTCGGTAATAGGGTGCCTTAGGAAATATACACTAACTGTACTCTCAGCAATCAATCAATCAATCAATGACGATTTAACGTCCGATTCCTCACCCGAAGGCGATGTCAGGGACAATGAAACAATGAAGTGTAGAGAGGCCTGCTAAAGGCTGCATCAGTGCAACTCGACCTTTGAATGAATTGAATAAGTACTGATTAACACTGACTTCAAAAACCGTTGTATTACATATAGTGTACAGTACACTGTACAATGTACATAGTAATATTTACTGAGACTCTACGAGTCACTTAAACAACTAAATATCAAACACATATTGAAAGAAACCATTGAGCAGTACTTAATACTCATCGCAATACACAAAATGATTTCAACTAATGAACAATACACAATATTACACATCACAAGAAAGAAACTACACCAATTATTAGACGTCATTAGACTCCTTACCTAGGCATAAAATATTATACAGTAGGCCTGTATAAACCAATCAAGCCCAAACACACATCAATAAGCCACAACTGTGCACATACATCAACCAGAAACAAAACTTCTACCACAATAAACTACAGCTCATTCCTGGAGTTAAAAAGAACTGTTGAATAAAGTGTTTACAATAAACGTAAGAACTTCCGTTTTAAAGCTTTCTGATACTGTAAATTGTGAAGTGAAGGGCAAATAGGTTTAAGAATCATTCACACGCTTTTTTCTAATCAAATTCTAAAAATACTAAACCCACGTACCTATAGGCAACAAACGTTCAATCAATGCGTGTTATAATAATGAAAGAGAAGCAAGGATTGGAGAGTGTGTCAGTTACGCATGAATTTGAAAAAATGTGTAAACAAATTGTTTTAAACGTGTATGTATACAACACCTAGCTGACTGTGCATCGCTTCTGAGATACATAGTACGTAGAGGCACTTTAAAATGTACGTTTTGTAT
This sequence comes from Enchytraeus norvegicus, assembly GCA_034695365.1. NCBI lineage: Eukaryota > Metazoa > Annelida > Clitellata > Enchytraeida > Enchytraeidae > Enchytraeus > Enchytraeus norvegicus. The sequence continues at coordinate 6,413 of JAQFZF010000830.1, read as the reverse complement.
AGTGTTGTACTGTAAAAAAATATACAAGTATATCAAAGTTGCGTATTGCATGTCTGGTATGCAATACTTTACGGTACATTATAATACATACAAGACTACATGAGCACTGCTGATAGGCGGCGGCGGTACAACCCGTTAGTCTCTGACTGGTGGGATGGTGGATCATCAGTGGATAAGGAAACAGACTTAAATACCTAGGTCCAAGATTCACCTATTTGTCATAGTATTCAATGCACACTAATACGCACCAGACGTTTCTCACTGCTACTGGTAGGTGGTGGTAGACAAGCCGTTAGCCTCTGACTGGTGGAGAGGTGGATCAGCTTCAGTAAGTCCACTCTCCTCTCCAGGTTCCTCACTCCATCGCTCAACACCTCTGACTTCTCCGCTCTACAGTACACAATGTATTTATTAAATTTAGTTTATTCACTTACAATATATATAATCTATTCCCGTGTTGGGTCCGGGAGATTGCGAATAGTCCAACCGCTAACTGCACTTGTTTCGTAAGAGCCGACCAACGCAGATTCTGAGGAAGGCAATGGAAAACCACATCAGAAACCTATATTTTCCTTGACCAAAGGCATCATTTTAGGTGTGGAAAAGGAAAAGCCTTTGTGATGAGAAGGACTTCTTGGGTTGGTCGATGGTGTGCTCATTAAAGAGCAAGATAGTTGATTGTGTGTATGACTTTTGCTATGGACCTGCCACGTGGCAGAGCACTGGATAGATAGATATAATCTAATGTGCAGAAAAATCGTAAACAAAAAAAGTGAACGAAAGCGTTGCAAAGGAAGACAAAGAATTACCTAGATCTATACAAAGAGTCTCAGTGATTGGATGAAAGACGAAGACGTAGAAATGATAAGAACCGCATGCTAGCGAGAACTATGGGAAAACCATGGCAGCCAACGCCGGAAACCGGCAGGACATCTGAAAGAAGAAGCTTACATGTACACAATAAGTAACACCATTTATTTATTATTTTGTCACATAATGATATCAGATGGTCTAGAGGCTAAGGCATGGGATAGCAAAAGAGAGAATTGGCGCACCTTAGCCCTTGGCGAGAATTAGCAACATCAACTTGAGTTGACTATGACTCGAAGTCAACAGCTAAATATAATAACCGGCAACTATGTGTATGTGTACTGTAGAACAGCATAGAAACCACCACTTTCATCGCACATAGTTACGCTTCATAAGCCTCTGGTGAGGTATACATACTATACAAACTATACACTACTTCTTTACAAACTAGCCTATAGATACACTACAAATTATACACTACAAATTATTCCACTGGGTACATTGTACTAAACTCCTGACTGCTATGTGGGATAAAGCTGTCAAAAGCTATAAAATAATTTTGAAACGGTAGCTCGATTGTGTGAGCCGTCTTGAAGAAAAGCACATTGTGCTTCTGAACCTTGACGTCAAACACACTCAAACCGTCAAACGTACCTCCCTACAAACCATACAGTATACATGCTATATAGATCTATAGGCCTTCTGCTTTGCAATGTTATGATATTTGATAGCATGTTTGGAAACATGAGAGAATCGTTCATTAATAATGTATAGGGCATGTTTTATGTCATAAACTAGAAACATCACGACATCATAGCACCATCTACGAACGTCAAGTAATATAATAACAAGAGTCAACACTGCTGAAATGTCATTTATAATTGCAAATTTGTAATTCTCAAATTATTCCACGCACCACCGCACTAAATTAATACGGCGCTGCACTAAACTCATTCACACATTTATCAATATTAAATATCAGCAGATAAAATGGCCCTGGGAAATCAAGCACAAAAATGTCGACAATACATCAAAAGAATCGGTAAATAGGCCCACCTACCAATATTATTCAGAGTTAAATAGGCGAGAATGTTAAATGAGCTGATGATACAGCTGTCTAATCATCGAGTGCACACTGTATATTGTTATCAGACGCTTACAAATGTGTATTTACTGTGTACTACACATAATAAACTCAATTAGGACTACAATGTACACATAAATAGTTAAATCATTAAGTGCGCAGCACATTTTATTAGAGGCCTATAAATATGTGTGTACACTATAAGCCCACTATTATAATGGACACATAACTTAAATTTATATAATGTGCAATTGTTCATACTGCACAGTGCACAATGCACATAATAACCCGACTAAATTATAATGGCCACATAATTTTGCATCTAATTAACTCAATGGCAATGGGCATATAATAATTAATACGCATGTAATAAAAGTCGATTACAATGGAAACACAATTTTTCCACATAATGGCAGCAGACCTACGCAGATCAATACGCGCAATAATTATTGTACCTGGATAGAACAAGCATACCGTTTTCTATAAATTCACTACAATCATAATTTTATACCTAGAAAGACTTGGCACTAGGACTTGCACTAGGACTAGGACTAGGACTGGCATATATACACAACCAATCAAGCAATCAATATGCAATCAATCAATCAATCTGAAGCTCCTATTAAGCGCACTTTTAACCGAGTCCTCAGAAGCGCTTTTGAACAGTGAAGGATAGAGCCTGCCATATGCCACAACCAATGTGGCAGACAAACACACATGGTACACGCATGTACAAGCACACACACACACACTTAAGACTGACCGATGACCTCTTGAGATCACATCAAATATTTGAGGTGGGTGCTCTCAGGCGGGGGGAGGGGTAATGATGACCCCTAACTCATTGATATTCAAAGCCGACGCAAAACGAGGCCACGTTAGCAATTAGCCAAATACCTCCCAATACCCACAGCGACCAATATGAACAGAGATAGCATAGTCCTGATCGAAATAAAATGATGTCATTGGTATGCTGAAAAAATACTCCACGATAATCGTTTTACCCGTAAAAGGGCTCTAGAAAATTGTATACTAACAAGAAGTACTTAGTGCTCAGACTGAGTCTGAGCACTAAGTAAATGCGCTAAGCAAATTTTGTGCTCTACAAGTATTTATTAAATGTAAAATAGTTCAATAAATCAGGGCCAATTCAATAATTAACACATTTTACCATATGCAACACCCTTGAGCAAAGGTGTCCAATGCGTAAGAGCTCTGTTATTTTTAATCAGTTAGTTATCAGTGCACAGTGCAGACTTGGCTGCCATATGATGCCGTGCTTGTAAATGTATTAAATAAGTCAATATATTGTTTACATGATCTTTGATTGAAATGATGGCCTAGTCGGTGGTACAATTGCCTGTTGAGTAGGAAGCCGTGAGTTGGAGTCCCAGTCGGGTCCGTTTCTGACATCTTTGTGATATGGAAGCAGACGCAAAACTTAGCTTTGCTGATTTTATGGCTTTACAATTAAGCACACATAGGTGAAAGAGAGATATGAGCTTTCTCTAAACCCCTGGTTTCGGTTAATGACTCATAATATAGGCTACAGAAGAAACTCTAAATTTACATTTTTAATTATGGAACACTGATTTGAAAAAAAAACCTTTGTCAGCTGTCTAATATTATAGTCTGAGTACAATGTACAATATTGTACATACATTTATAATTTATTTGCATTATAATAAATAGTTTTCTACAAGTTTGTATTAAGCCTAACTTACGGCATAATTATTGTACATGTTGAATCAGCACTTCAGAATAACTATTGTAATAATTACGCTACATAAATACTTGTAAACATATGATGCCTTAATAGATCATGACAATAATTATTACGTTTAATATAGGAGAGTAATGAGTTTTTCATTACGGTATTTTCCTATTAAAGTAAATGTAATAATTATTGTCATTATCTATTAAGCATCATAATATTATGTTGTGTTGTCTATTAGTTAGACCTACTTAGTAAATACTTGCATGCCTGTAACATAGAATATTTATTAAGCAAATAAATCTATCATCCGCATTCCGCATGTGTAGGCTATGTGTAGTGCAATGTAGGTCTGCACACAGATACACATTACAGTGCATACTTTTCTGAAGCCCCAAGAAACATGTTTTTAAGTAGCCTTGAACAATACATAGGCCTACTAATGCTACTTTTAACTTTGAATTTAAATAGTAAATGTTTTAGGGAACGACCATCATTCAATCTACAGATTTCGATAGTTAATAGGGCTCTAAAAATACATTAAGAAAGCCAATTAACATGAGTTTTACGGTGTATAACGTCTACATCAGTGAGGGGCGAACCCTTAGATTCAAACCATGACCCTATGGAACCCGAGTCGGACACTTAACCGATGCGCTATTGGCTCAGCCGGTAGCACATTAGGTAAGTGTCTCAATTGCATTTATCGGTTACCTAGCCCACACTCTTGTGTGCAGCGTACGAGCTTAACCTAAAATAATAATAAAATCATTCAAAATATATATTTTTAAAAGTCGTTCCCGTGTGGGTTGATAGAAAATTGAAGAATAGACCACAATAAGAACAACAACAATAACAATAAAGAATACTAAACATGTTTCGCAAGAGCTGACTGACAGAGATATCGGGGATGGCAAAAGGAAACATAATCAATTTAGCAGCATTTTAGCTATATTTCCACTTGTTAGCTAACTTCGGACCACATATTACATCATGATGTAACGGAAAAGCCTTTGCGATGGGTTCAACTTGTTGGTCGATGGTGTGCTCATAAGTGAGCGTGGTAGCAGACTGTGAGTGAAAAAATACACACCTTGAAAGTCCAAGGTGTGTAGCACCTTGGACCTGCTATTTGGCAGTACATTAGAGAGCGAGAGAGAAATGCAATGTTTATAAATACTCATCATGATTGCTATTTAGAACTATCTAAAATTACACAAATGGAAGTGCAAGTAATGTAAATAAACGAAATGATTGACTGATTGATTCAAAGAGCTGATAAAGTGGTGGTACGTTTATAGAAAACCTATAACAGTTACTAGTAATGGATAATTTGATGGAGTGAGATCACCTATCAATCACTGATCGGTATCTAGCCAGCAATTTATCAGTACAGGGTGTTTTGTTCATTTATCACTTGGTTTAGTAGTTCACAACAGTTGTGCCTTGGTAATAGCCAACAAAATATCTATTTTAGAAAGGTCGGCTTCTATGCCGATAGACTTCGCTAAAGTTTACAGATAAACTGTACTAAGATTTGAGAGATTTTGAGAAATTTTGTTAGCTTAGGCCTTCTCTTGCTCTGCTAATAATTACTAATAGTTCATGAAAATCTCACAAAATAATAGATTAATAATTTCAGTAAAGTTCTAGTTTTAATATTATATGAATTTGTGAACTCATTTTGGCAAAAATTTCTAACCACACTTAAATATGAGTATATGTGTCTCAACTCTCAAGTTTTACTTTGAGTAAGGGACTTGGTAATCTATACAGAGTTAAGACTATACATAGGCTAATTAGTAATTATAGACTAACTGAAAACTGCACGAGTTTTGTTAACAAGCAACGGTAAACTGCCTAGGAAACCATATTGCACCAGACTAACCCGGGACACATGTAGAAAAGCAACAACCAAGTGACGGATAAGCTTGTTGTTCGATGGAGCGCTCTTTAGTGAGCGGGCTAGAAGTACTTTGAGTAGAATTGTGCAACTTGGATCTGACACTTGGCAGATCACGAGAGAGAGAGAGAGAGAGAGAGAGAGAGAGACAGAGCGAGAGAGAGAGAGAAGGATGTGTGTGAGATTGTGAGTGTGTAGCCTAAGTAGAAATAGGCCTACAAATTATACATGTCTTCGTATGTGCCTCTCTCTCTCTCTTTGGAGGCTAGACAAGAATTAATATTTAATAGTGCAGGTCATAGGGAGACATTATTATGCCCCCTAAATGTCCTCCACAGCCAAAAATACAATAAAAAATTATAAGCTCTAAAAATATTGGCTCAGATTCAATTTTATTTACTTTCACAGCCCACAAATTTATACTGTACGCTAATAACAGCAACTGGCACTCGAATATTACTGAATACATTTCATTACAACATAAAAGCAATCCATACAGTTATTACTGCCGCCAGAGAGAGCAGCTATGATTGTATGTGATGTGAATTCTAATAGCCTGCTATTACAATAGCCCTGACGAGCCGGCATGGTATAATAAACTCGATGACCCGATCTTATGTATTTATCACAACAATCATACCATGCTCATGCATTCTTTAAATAGTTGCCTACTGTATCTATCCATAAGAAGTGTCTAAGCTTATATCAATATAATTCTACTGTATCTAAAGATTAATTCTGTTCACATGTTTAAACAAAAAAAAAAATTATATTATTTAATTAAATTAATTATTATTTAAATTAATATTAAATTAAATTAAATTATTTTTTTAAATTAATTAAATTAATTAAATTAATTAAATTAATTAAATTAATTAAATTAATTAAATTAATTAAATTAA
>JAQFZF010000829.1:0-15774 GCA_034695365.1 Enchytraeus norvegicus | reverse complement strand
ATGCCAACTTGTAGAAGTCGTTCGTGGTTCAAGATGTACCGTCTTCAGTTGGACGGCAGCTTCTTAGATCTTAGAACGTTATCAAATTGCTACATATTTAAGCATGACCAGGAGGATTGAAAGCCCTATCCAGTTTGGTATTTTGACATTATAATGTTCATGATTATTTGAATTCTAGAACGGTATTGTGTGAAAAGTACATATTTTGCATAGTAAATGCTATTATTTAAGAATATTGAGATGCAATTAGATAGTTTTAACTATGGTATAACACAGCTAGCTGTCAGACATTGGCAAATGTATAATTTCAGTTTATACTATACCAGCTGGCTCTCACAAGCTTTTGATTTTGGCGATTTTCAGTGTTCGGAGTTGGTGTTTCTTTGCCTGGCTACGGGGGACCTCTAAATAAACTTAGATTTGCATAATATTTGGCTAACTTTATCTTAGGTGATAGTGGAACAAAATTATAACATAGACAACTCAAAACTAGATACTTTATTTTTTGCCATGCTTTTGTGATGCACCCTAGTATACATGTGTATACATGTGTATATATTAGTATTTCAATGCATACTTGTATCATTCTCTGATTTGATTTGTTCAGCTGGTTGACTAGTTGTGTTGTTGTCTTGGACTGCGGTGGTTGAGACTTCCATTCTTGACACAGTATTGAAGGTATCACTTTATAGAAGCTCCTACACTACTGACCAGTTAGCTTGACCACTCAATCCTTGACCACTCACAACAGACCAATCACTCATCAGACGATTCATAGAGGTCAGCGACTAGAATATATACAAATAAATATGGTAAATAATATATATGCAAATAAACTATAAACAATAGACTAAATTTAGTGACACCTAGGTATAAGAATAATGACATCCATGTTAATATACAAAAAGAGCCCAATACAGGGAGTCTAGAAAAATATAGACAGTATCTTCCCGAGTGAGTTGGGGAAAACTGAGAATTGAACACAGACAACTGTGCGTGTTCGTAAGAGGCGAATGAAGCAGATATGGCACTGGAGAGGATTGGCAGCCAAAATTGGAAACGAATTCTGTGTTATAAACCAATTGGTCGAACAAATTCCAGACTTGCAGAGGTTGAGGCTGACACACCGGTTGTGGCCTTTTACTACAGGGCAGCTTGATTCCAATTGGCTATCTAGCACTACTGTGGCATTTTGCATAGAGCGGCGCTTTTTTTATAAATGTAATTATTATTATTATGCCCATACAGTGCCATACTTCAGTCTAAGACTCAACACAGTCAACAGTTGTCAATAAAGTTGACAAGTCTTTCTTGAGCTAATTATTTTCACTAACTTTTAAAAATCTATTTTTCAGTTACTATCTCATCTAGTGGGGGGTCATGCACAAATGAGGTATTATTTCAACAACTGGTTTCGACCAACCGAGGTCAATTTCAGAACCTGATGGAATTTAGATTTGGAACTCGATCAGCTTCTGCCACTGAGTCCTTAAAGGCAACGTCCATAGCAGATTCCCGATAAAAGAGTAATGAATGATAAGTATCAACACTGTCCAACAGTCAACATTTCTTGTGCGTGCAAGTGCGCATAAAATAGGTGTGCGTGCTCGAATTTAGAGCACTGCGCTGCCCAATTTAGCTCCTCATTCAAATACTACAATTTTAAGTTTTCTCCAGTCATTATAGCAATCAATTTCCTGAAGGGGACTGAAGTAAACGGACTGTACTATAGCAATTAGCTTAGAACTTTATGGATAAATCTCTATCGACTCACTGTCTCGATAATTACACGAGTTTTGTGAATGATACTAGATAACGCTAGCAGAATTAAGCACAAGGTTTTAGTATACAAGTCTAGAAAGGCCAAATAGTACTTTATTCTCACTGCATACACATAGCTTTGGATATCTAGTGACCATCGCACTCACACAGTCACTTTATGCACAACACACACACACAGCCGGCCAGTCTGTTACACCTTAGTTCACCTAGAAAATAATCCCAATCCGAAAAGAATTCACAAATTGACAAATTTACATTTTGTAAATTCACCAAGAATTACATAAAAAATAACAAATCAGTGTTAACTGAAGCATCGATTATATAATCGACAGGTTAAATTAATATCCAGTTATCCACTGAGTTCACAATTATTATAAGAGTTACCTCTTAATTCGTATCAAAGACAGGAGGATAGTACTTTCGCACAGCTAGCATACAAAATTAGACATCAAAATTAAACCAAAACTAAATAATTATTACGCTAAACTTTGTTAAACTAATAAGTGCATTAAGCATACTGTAATTCGAAACAAATATACACATATACAAAATTATACACACATACAGACTAACTCACAGAACTTTACTCATAGTTCAGAAAGTTCAATTATGCATATATATCACCAACTATATAATAAATTTGATTATAATGGAGCGAGAATTAAGATAGGATCTCAACATCTGTAAAACATTCTGAAAATGTCATATCATCCATTTCTTGAACATTTCAAAATAGTTATTTTTAATATCTCGAGAGGTGATTTCGCGGATCAATAATATCTATCGATCATAATTTTTAAGTGAAATAGCCATTACCGACCACTGGACATTGTGCACAGCTGCTACAGCTGTTTCCAGCAGCTGCACAGCTCTGCTATAGATTGTCTCACAGCTGTTTAATGCATTCAACGATCGTTCAACAACAACGCACAAAGCAGCTGTATTGAAAGCTAGTCAGCGCATTGCTTTCCAACATTAGTATAAGGTTTGATTACTGAATCATGTACGCCAGACCTGAGGTAACCTTCGCAATCTTCCGAAGTAGTCACCTACTACGTACTAATTGCTTCAAATTAACCGACCCAGGAAGGGATGATAGGCTTGGTAGCAAGTTGTACATCCGAGATTTTACTCTCTAATCGACTCGACCATTAGTATTTAAGGCTATATAAGCTTCTGTAATCAAATTCGATCTAAAAGAGAAATGGTAACACCTACTTTTCTCAGGAGTACCTTTTATATATCTCTAAGACCTTGCAAGATGTTCGTATATTACAATAAAATTAACAGATTCGTGATTTGCACTTAATTAAAGGACAATCATTCGTTAAAATATAACCTTTTTTATCGATACCGAAAACCAGGCGCGGATTTAGGGGGAGGGGGCCAAGGAGGCCCTGGCTCCCTAGAACCGAGGGAGGTAGGGGGCCAGGAACTCCGGCTCCGTTCGATTAAAAAAAATATTGTCATTTGACCTATCGAAGTACTGTAGCAAGCTTACCTATTTCGGCCATGCCCCCACACCTCGATTAGCTTCGATTTGACCTAGACCCCTCGAAAAATATGCATGTATTTGCCCCCCACCCCTCAAAAATTCCTACAACCGCCACTGCCGAAAACATAACATTTTTAAAATAAGCCTTGGTAAATTCCATTACCCTAAATGTTATGCCTTGAATGACTAAACTGTTACTTAATATAACTGTTACAACTAAGGCTTTTATTCTGTTATAGTGAACTGTATACTAGGTGCAAAATACAAGGTAAAACTGGATGGCATTCCTTCATAAAATCATTTTAAAGCTTGGGAGTACAAAATGAGGTCTATGTCTATTTATGTAGAAACATTATTTTGATTACAGAAACTTGTACTTGAGCTGTAAAGCAACCACTTCAACATAAAACAGACACCTTATAGCTTACAGACGTTGCATTCTGCTCAGAAATCTGCATTCATAAACCAGAAATATTTATAAAAATGTATGTATTATTTCATCATACTAAATATTTATTTTATTAATTTTGACAAGAAACAATTGACAGCATGACAGATTTTCTTTAAATTTAATCGAATACGGAGTTCTAACAAAATCTTCTATCACGCTCAATAACAAATTAGAACTCGATTAAACATTGCCTGTCGGGGTCTGTTAGAAAATCGAATGTTGATAAACCAAGAGACGAGGGTCAGTCCTAAGTTTTCAACGATATTCCCAGCAGCTGCTGCTATATAAATATGTTACCGGTTGTTTAGATCAGCAAAGCCAATCACGCATGCAAGCTCCGCAAGCAACAGATTTCGACAAAAAAGCGGACGAAGTAGCCGCAATTAGCGCGCAGTTCAACTGAAGTGACATCACATGGCCGGGCATTTATACTGTTGTCATCAGGCTGCCTGGAAATTAAAAACTTTACCATAGCCTGGACATTCCATGCGCACAGTCCAAGAATTGAGACACTCATTAATCAGTGATAATCACGCCAAAAATTATCCTCTGTTGAGGAACAGTGGAATTTCTGTGGTAGTTTCCCGTTGCCTTTCTTGACGACGGACCCAACCTGATTTCTAAGAGAGGGCACAAATTGTCAAAATCGGACAGAAGTCCTTGAATTTAAAGAATTGTTTTCTAAATGGCAAAAATTACGGTCGTTTGACAACCGCTTGGCTGCACGGGGGGGGGGGGAGCCACCCCTCGCCTACTGGTTCCGCCACTGCCTTTCGCAGTATCTGCGTTAGTCGCCTCTTACAATAACGTGCATTATTTGGTTGGTCTATATTCTCAAAGTTTCTGATCCCACACGGAAGAACAATAGCCGTGATATTCAAGAATGATTATTTAGTATCATTCAAATGATGTAACAATTAACTACAACAGTTTCATTAACCGTCACTGATGTGCTTCTAAGCAACGAAACTGACGTCAAATTACGGCCTTATCCTTTTAACCGTACTATTAATTCAACTTCAATCCCATTAAATATAAATAATAATTGATATCCCATGGCACAAGTACCGTAACTATTGCTTTCTATACCTTTAATGCAATGTAGAAATACATCATTATTATGCTTAATATACGTCTAGCACTGCAGGCATAATAAATGTCAACAATTTTAACAAAAAAGCACTTTATCACGCCCATTGTTTATTTGTTATTTTTTTTAAGATTACATAATGACTATCTTGAGCATCTTTAGTGCAAATAGCCAAATTTAGTCGCCGTTGTGAGAAAATTAACAAGCAGAAAGCTTGATATAAAATGTCACTCTATTTTTTAGTAGTTAATACATATGATATTGATTAGGATCTAGTTTCGAAAACGAGCACCAAAAGGGAAAGATGAAATATTCATTAATTTGCTTAAATTAAGCTTACAATCATTCAATAGAATAAAAGTCTCTTGGAAAAGTAGAGCCATTTAAAAGCCAAAATGCTGTGAGATGGCATTGTTAACCTTTGACCAGCAAAAAGAAAAGCATATTGAAAAGCAAATAAGTTGAAAGAGAGGAATAAACTTAATATGATGAAAGTCTAGACACTAGCCATTAAATCTCGAGCTAATTAATATTCACGAGGGCCAACACTCGATTGTGATTGGCTGAACATATCAGAACATTTATATTCAATTTACATAGAAATGCATATGATAGGGTTAGGGTCTAGTTTAGGGTTAGGATTAGGGTTAGGCCTAATACCACCCCTAACCATAACAATTTTCACGAAAAATAAACAATTGCAATAGAGTGCCGCTTTACTCTGTGGTGCTCATGAATATTAATTAGCTCGAGATTTAATGGCTAGTGTCTCGACAATCAAATGACCACCACATGTACATTACTTATATTTAATCCAATATCTACCATTCAGTGGTAGATTTCTTTCATGGTGGGGCAAGTATTTGCACCTGCATCTCGGGGGGGGGGGGAGGAATAAGCAAAATATGTGAATTTAAAGCACAAATATTTAAAAAAACTAAATTGAGGGGCCCCACCCCCACAAATCTGCGCCTGCTACCATTAGAATGAACATAAACTACTATATATACTAATATTTTATCAATTACAGTAAACATTATATAGCAAAATCTAATTAGTAGATTTCTCAGTATTTTCAGTAATTAATGCCTTCCTCAGTATTCTCATACTGAGGAAGGCAATGGGAAACCACCTCATAAGTCAGAATATATATTCCCACGAAAAATGTAACATTTTGGGTGTGGTAAAGGCATAGACTTCTTGATGGGATCAACTTGATGATCGATGGGGTGCTCATTGTTGAGTGTGATAGCAGACTGTGTTTCTATAATGTACCTTGGACCTGCCATTTGACAGTGCACTAGAGAGTGAGAGTTAGTAGCTATATCAGGTTTTTAGGATAAATCAATAAGAATACAATCATTGGTAGGCCTACATCATACAATTATTGATTCATCTTCAGTTGAATGAAGATATCAGAAACGGGATATTTGGAATTGAATCACTTTTTCACAATTTAGCCTTTAAAGTTATAGTAGATCTATGATGAACGTAATATTAAAATAAAATATAAATTGAGTTTAAATAGTTTTAACCAATCAAACATAACGGTTCTAGTAATGTTCTCTCTATTAAACAGATCTAAATGAAATGAATTCAAATGATTGAAATAGATTAAAGAATTGCAGTGTTTCATATGACTCAGAATTTACTCCCTATGGCTAAAGTGTGCAAGCCAGAGAATGCTTCGCATAATTCTTTAGCATGCTCTCACTGGAATATGCAAGCGGAGAAGCTGCAAACGTTCACTGTAGTTACAACTAGCATTGTTTGAACTTAATTAAGCTTACTTCAACTGAAACGCAAAACTATGACAACTTTTACTTGTAACTTTATAGACAATAACTGTTTGTTTTCGACTATATTTTACTGCAGACTGGTTTTGTATATCCCTCTCTACCCTGGCTTAGGCATTTTATATTTGGTACAATTGTCATTATTTTGCAGACGACAATATTTATCATTGTTATCGGAATATCTAACTAGAATGAAATCAAAACGGAAATCCCAAATAGAATCCATATCTACAATGATTCAATATAACCAGTGATGACACTGGTTCAGAATCTCAACTACAAAGCATTACAGATATTGACAGACGACTTACATACCTCTAGTGCAGATACTGCAGTCAATGAATGAGATCACTACTATCGCACTGTAATTACTTTATCAGCTGATCAGATAATTCGTTGTCACGCATCAACGACAACTTATCAAGGCCAAACTTTCACTCGGCTAATAATTCCTTCAGTTTATCCGTCCGTAGTATTAGTTCCACACAGGCGACGACTTCAACTGACCAGCAGGCCACTGATCAGTGACCACCCACTAGGCCTACACACTGACCACCCCTAGGCCTACACACTGACCAATCAGTAGGCCTACTGCCCGGCTGATCTCGGTGAGACAAAGCCGAACACTTCAGCGATCTGTCAATCAGAGATTCCACCAAGTCGTGGCGATAATAGCCGAGCACAGACTTCACGAATAAATCGGTGTAAAAAACCTTCTCACAACACGCCGCACGAATATTAGGCTAGGATGATGTTTCTTGTTGTTTTCCAGTAATAACAAAGTTCGAGGAGTAATGAGAGGACGTACGATCCCCGGTGATAAATAGAATAGAGCCGGACACGAACACCGGTGTATGGACGAGACGGTTAGATATAATACAAGTATGCAGGCGCTAGCTACTGGTCGATCAGCTTATACAAACCTACCCCGGCTATTGAGCGCAAACTGCTGCCAACCTAACAAGCACTCGCAGCCATATCAGCACGGTGACAGACGTGCGGGTAGTTAGCAGGACTGATTGAAGGAGTGAGCAGAGCGACAGATGGCTGGTAGCAGTTAGATAGGTTGAGTGAGAGAAGGTGAGAATAAAGACAGCTCCATAGCAGCTGCTCCGCTGCTGTTTGTTTAATCAGCTAACAAGCAGGCACAGCTGGCAGCTGTGACTAATTTCAGAACAGAGTCGGCAAGGCATGATTATATTCTGTCGGCTTCCTACATGGGAGCTCATTGAGTGATATCCAATTACGGGATAACTTTTCTTTCATTTAACGATAGACGTCGATAGTCGGTTAATAAAACTTTAAATTAAAGTACGCTTGATTATCCGATTTATCCAATTCGATTTTATCCGATTTGATTGTATCCAGTTATTGCATTCTTCAGTTGTTAAATTATATTATATAAACATTTTCATCACAGAATCAACATCAAAATATTAGAAAATAGAATCCAGACCCTGACATAGACCTACCAATAAACAAGTTTATGGTAAGTCAATAAGATATAAAAAAAGACATGTGAACAACTTTGTAGAATAATTTCGGGTTGATGAAAAGGAGTGAGGATGTAATATTTCAACACATTCTAACATCAATGTTGGATCACGGGGGGTGGAGGATAAGGGGTTACTTTCCTTGGAATATGGATAAAGAAATTTGACAACGAGTCTGTCAGATAATTCGCCACACCACCTATAACAAAATATTCTTATCTAGAAGAAACCTTAATACTCATGGCATAGTATTCTACCAATTTTGAAATATGAATCCAGGGAGCCATAACAGCATTTGTAAACATCTTCACATGTTTTATTATGCCTAGGCTTACATGCCATATTAAATTAGTAACTATTTATTCCCTTCAATTTAACACATGATTTATCATTTACGTACAGATTTTTTTACATATCATAATTATATCCTACATATCTTATTTAGATATTTATTTATATTGGGTATATATATTTCTTTACATATTTGACATATTATTATATATTTAAATTTTCACATTATTATTATTATTAGCAACGGTCACTTATATGTCATAATATATATAACTGAAACCGATCTTCGAGTCTACTAAATACAAAATATTTAGGCTAAGTTATAATAATTCAGACATTCTGAGTAATCTGATATAACCAATAAGACATCTTTTGTGTATCTGATGTCGCACTGCTTCTTCCAACATAAACTATAAAAACTAGACAAGTATTTTAACTACACTTTAACTAAACTAGAAAAGTTGTAAAACTATACTATTTTTATTTAACTCTGTACAATTACATCACTCACTGAACATTAGAGATGCCTTGTTTGCCATATATGTACAAAATACAATATACTGTTGGTGACTGGCCATTATGGAGGACGTAACTTATTACTATTTCATTGTGGGAACAAACACACCGCTCCTCTTTTTATCCTTTGATGGATTTATAGGCAACTTATATCCTGACATTTAAGTTTTTAAATGGACCTAGGCCTATCCTTTTGACTATTTGGAAGAAATCTGATTTTAGCATGTTGATATCATCGTTGACAATTGTCGCTTTCCATAATCGTATATATTATAAAACAAATGAATAAACTTTTAATTATAGTCAGACGGAGTCATGGTAGTATAAGATCCTTTCTATAGATAGGCACCTAGACGGCCGTACTGGTTTGCAGCTGTCTGACGATCAATGTACAATAAACGAGTATTGCTTGCTGTATAATGGACTTTCTACCATCTACAAACGGCGACGTAGCGGAAAATACCCAACAAAATGAATGCAATACGTGCATTTGAATGCCAAGTTCAGTGCGTATATTCGTTAATCAAAATCGCATCAGGCAAATAATAGTGCATACATCGGCAATGCAAATTTTCTTTCTACAGTCTTTCTCTCCTAAATTTATTTCGTCGCCGACAACTCCAAAACGGCGTTTTTACAAACTTTGAAACTCCCAATCTTTCTGCTCAACTTATTGGACATTTCACTTACTTAGATATTTCATAGCAGATTGGCTTGACCTTTATCAATTTTTTAAAATTATTGCAGCAATTAGGCTATCGGATCCTATTATCTCTCTCTCGCTCTCTCTCTCTTTCTTTCTCTCTTTCTAGGTTTGATCGCCTATAGCCTAGTCGCTTAATACGTCCCGTTCAAGACGCAGGCGATCAAGGTTCTCCATTGATTTCTACCAGTCAACCATTGTTGAATGCATCTAGCCTATGTGTGCTTAACACTGTCATATTCTTCATGATTTATTCTTTAGGAACTGAATTGGCACCTAGTCACATCTCTCCAAATATATAGACGCATGCGGATGATACGCCCTATGTTTGCAAAAGGAGAAGTCCAGCCCTTTTGTGCCTTGAGTGCTTCGGTTAAATAATAAATCTTCTGGTCACTCTTTTCACATGACATGATCGGTTCCTGTCATAACACTGCTATAATTATATAATAACTCGTCATTGGCAATAATAATAATGATGCCCCAAAAAACTATTTTTCAGCTTTGGCAGCCTATACAGCCTATAAAGTATTATGCCCCCTCGAAAGGTATGTATTTTAATGCACAATATGAACCTTTGGGTCCCGGCGCCTAACCTCCCTCCACTCCTCAATAAAAAGTGTAGGGCCGTAGGCCTATAATATATAATCAAAATATTAAAACTGTTGCCACCCTCCTACTCGGCGGTCTGTAATAGACTGCAGGGGGCTTTGTGGAGTAGAGCTGTAATATGCTAAACTCCAAGATTTGTGACGATTGTGTTGGATTGTGTTGAGCCTTCTTGAAGCACATTGAAGCACCTTGTGCTTCTGAACTTTGGCGTTAAACACACTCAAACCTGTTGCCACCTTCAAAACATCTAAGATCCGCGCCATTGTCAGGTATAGAGATTAGGGTTTTAAATAAGTTTCCCACTAGTAAACGTCACCCCAACACCCATAGGCTTCGCTGACTAGTATGCTTGGTATGCTTCAGCATACCCTCAAATACTCAGGGTATGCTTCCATTCTACACGGTGGGCCATAAGTAATGACACTTTTTGAATGCTTACCGTATAACTTGGCCAATATTTGATCAAATAACCTATAGAACTTGCGCCATATAGCCTATTAACAATGAACATACAACGGTTCCCTTAAAATATCTACGCATTCGGGGCAGGGGTTAAATAGTCATTGTGGTTTGAATATGACCCAATATTTTTGACGTTTATAAGCTGGCAATAATAATGTAATGAAGTAATATTTGAATGAACCCTTAGGGTCCTAACCCAGGCCTCACCACAATACCCAACCCTACTACTAACTCATATACTTCAAACCCTATACCTAATTCTAAAACTAAATGAAAGATTTATGAAAATCTTATGAGATAAATTCAATAGTGCACGATCCTAATATTAGGCCTAAATATTGGATATATCAAATTCCATAGGTATACTTATAGTTAATTTATGCGTATGGGAGAGCCAAAAGGCTCAATATATAATGCTAATTATGCTATCTGGGAATCATCTTCATAATTTCTGCTTTGTTGTTGTTATTGTGACCATTGTACACCCGGGAGCTAAGCCATTGACCATGCCATGTGCTGGACCTTCTTGAGCTCGAGGGAACACCCCGTACTATGCTTACTGAACTGAGCCTTAGATCTGCCAGAATTAATCCATGGGTGCTTAGGTTTTGCGTCTCTCAAATCTCAATGCATCTTTCACCTGTTCAGATTTTACCAACATCCTATTTGTTAAAATTTTAACTTAGGATTATGTTTATTATTCGCGTTATTTTATCTATAGGCCTATTATTTTCGTTTGTCTACAGCTGTATATCTACGTTGTTTATTATTCTGCAGTATACACACGATTTTAAAATAACAGATTAATTACTAGATATTAATGATTATATTAATAATTAATTAATACTAATTAATAATAAATTAAAATTGTATTTTTTTATTTAATTTCAAAATCAAATAAATTGACGACATTGTTTCATGTTCGTATTTCTATGCATCCGGTTTGAAAATTAACTATTACACACACTTACTTAACTAATTAATCTAATTATACTGGTATAGAAAGTTATTACTAACTTGTAGTCACCAGTTTTCATCAATCACATAGATCTAACACAATTATCCAATGTCATTAAAAAATACAATAGTCATACAATAAAATAATGCAATTAAACTAGTTATATCCATTGATGATTCAGCCAGGAACAACACATTTAAGCACTGTACAAGCATACAACTTAACTATCCAGAGAAGTAAATTCACCTAATTACAAATAGTACATTAACAGATTTTTTATTTTTATTTTTTTGCTAACTTGATTTCTGTATTTTTATTT
Source organism: Enchytraeus norvegicus (assembly GCA_034695365.1). Classification (NCBI taxonomy): domain Eukaryota; kingdom Metazoa; phylum Annelida; class Clitellata; order Enchytraeida; family Enchytraeidae; genus Enchytraeus; species Enchytraeus norvegicus. The sequence continues at coordinate 3,806 of JAQFZF010000829.1, read as the reverse complement.
ATTTTTATTATTATATTATTTTTATTTTTATTTTTTTTATTTTTCTTGAGCTTACTTTTTTTGCTCACTTGATTACTGTTTTTTTTACTTGAGCTTTGTTTTCACTGCTATTAGAATTCAATACAATTTCATCAATCATACAATACAATACCTAACTAGAATCTTTTTCTAACATGAATTTATAAACTAAAAGGTTTACATCTATACATAGTTTACCAATGCATAGAAGGCCTTAAAAAATAATTAACACATTATAGTGCTCGATGGCCTTAACAAATTATTAACACACACACACACACACACACACACACACACACACACACACACACACTCTCTCACTCTCTCTCTCTCTCTCACTCTCTCTCTCTCTCTCTCTCTCTCTCTGTCTCTCGCTCTCCGTCTCTCTCTGCCTCTCTCAGAGTCTCTCTCTCTCCCTACCTTCATTTCTCTTTCTAGAATAAATAAGTTAACAAATTGTACTTTACTGCAAAAATCGCAAACTATTCTTTGTGAAAGTACAAATTTACCCCACCAAATGAAGTATTTTAAAATTCATCAAATAATAATAATAATAAAATTATGTTTCAATCTCTATCTAAAGGCAGGCCTATGAATTTTGCGCGGATTAGTTGTTGATTAAATGCGCATAAAAATAGATGTGGTAGTGTTACAAATGATTATAAATAAGCTCTACTAATGCCAAATTTATATTAATTTAATTTAATAATTTCATTTATAATGATCGATTAAGTTGTTTTGGATATTTTTTAAAACACAGTTACGTTCGTAGATATGAGAATAGAAGAAGAAACATAGATAAGTTCCATAGCAACAGCTTCTGACCTGACCTAGATTTAACCAATCAGATGAAAGGATTTCATTTAATTGACCTAGTTTCACATATTACTGTAGATGGAGTGTAAATAATAAATAAATAGGAAAATCAAAACTTATTTGCCTAATCGTTTAAAATCTGTGAAATTCGCCTAATCGTTTTGAAAACCGCACGTAGATAAATGGCCTCCAGGGGCAGTAGTGGACGTGGAGGGTCCAAGAAAGATCGAAAGAAATTAGAAGATAACACCGTCGAGGTTTGTTATTTAAGTTTTTAAAATAGATAAATTATTTAAAATAATAGTGCTCGATGTTGTCATGGCTGGTAATATTACAATAGGTTTTTTCACTAGTTTAGTGTCATTTATTTGATATTTTTATGATTATTATAGAGCAATAAAATAAGGCTAACAATATTGTAAAGCAATATACTGTGTTTATCTAATGTTAAATAATGCATTGTGGAAAATATCGTTATGTTGTGCAAATCCAGGCGTTATCATTTTAATTCTAAAATGTTCTTCTTAGGGTTTGTTCGGATCAGGCTTCAGTCATACTGACGTGAAAAGTACTGATGTAAAAATTTCCCAGCTGGGATTAGGAAATCATTGTAAAACTACAATAATCTACTAGAACGATTTCTCTGTAGACTGATGTGATTCGAGCCTTTCCATTTGTATACAAAAGAATGTAAACAAAGTAATTTATTTTTTGTATAAAATTTAATTCTGCTGTGAAACTCGATGTCGCCCTTGGCTATACCAATGACTATAATTAAACAAAAGTAAACATAAAATGGTCATTAACCATGGAAAAGAGTATTACATTTGAGAATAAAAAAGTAAACAAATAAAAACTTTGGTCTGCTACATGTTCGGATGAGACGTCAGGGGCCCACTAACGCATCAGTCCACTGAAGCGTTAGTTAACGTCAGTCTTTTTCGGACGTCTTTGGAGGCCGCTGACAACTTTCAGGGTGGTCTTTTGGGAAAAACCCAGCATCACACTAACGCGTTAGTGACGACTGAAGTGTTGACTAGAACGATTTTTAACAGATACTAACGCGGTAGAGGGCTACTGACGTCTGATCCGAATAAACCCTTATGCTTATCGTTTCATTTAAAATACTCAGTGCACTGTCAGTATTGCTAAGTTATGTAGCCTATAAGTTCAGCACATACCGTACATGTTGTGCATGATTTTAAAGTATCTATCACGAGTGGCGATCTCATCAGCAGATTAATGACAACTAGTAACAACAGCCTCTTAGCCGGTAGGTAGGCATATCGAGTAGGCTGCAGCTGACTCGATTATTATATGTTTTACTATACATTTTAGAGTCTAGCGGAAGTATTCCGATGTTTCATATGCATGGAGAAGCTGAAGGATGCTAGACTGTGTCCACACTGTTCAAAGCTCTGCTGCTTCAGCTGTATCAGGGTATTACTGATGATATACACATTTCATACAATGTTGAATCGTTGATACAAATTGGTCTTGAATAGTCCATGCATTTTGTAATTTAGTATGCAACATGATAAGAATGATTATATGTTTCCCTTTCTTAGATCTTTGTCATTCACTTACAGTTTAAATTGTTATACTTTTACTGTTGATTAGATAGTATAAAATTTATATTATACAGTGTGCCGGTATAATAGTAGGGCCTATATTGACCAGAAAAACTGCTTCCATTGCATAAAGGCCAAAGCCGTCTTTTACATCAGTTTCATGGTCTTATGGCTACATCTCTCTCGGTGTGCTCTGGAATTCGAACCGCGAACCTATGAATTCAAAGTTGGACTATTGACTCAGCCTAGGGTGTGAATAATGATATAGATATTTTCTGAGTAGATAAAATTAGCTCTAGAGAACTATATTTCCTTTCAATTTTTCCTCTATTACATTCAAGTACAAACCCTTCACTCTTAAAATATGTTCTATCCATTTTTGTACTTCAAACTTTGGACTTTTAAACATATTCTTCATTTGCAATTTAATCAGTCTAACTGATCTTTACCATCCTTCTCCAGAGCCACATTTTTAAAGCTTCCCATTTTCAAATATCCTGCTTCCTCAAGAAACATATTAATTTGCTGCTTACTGTGTATTATTTAACTATATTATCTTACTGTGTTACAGAGATGGTTGTCAGAGCAACATTCACATTGTCCACATTGCAGGTATGTACAGCCTGAGAGATTGTAGTTTCTTAGACACAACTGTTCTTTTTCTAACCTCATAATGGGCCCATATTTCTTCTTTCATTAGCATAAATACAAAACTTTGAACGATTAATTTCTGTCAACATAAATAAAGTCTCTCTCACCTTGAATAATTATAATAGGCTAGCACAATTCATACCTTCACTGGGTCTATGCAATTGAAAGTGTGATTTGGTGACATTGACCTTGTAGTTGTATATTTGCAAGGGTCATCCCTGATGTCGTCATTGGGTGAGGAAAAGGACATTAAATCCTCATTGTATTGTATTATAGAGCGCCGTTAAGACTTCACGAGTTAGTTAACTGCCGCTGGGCGGAGGAGGTAACTCAGCAACTGACCACTCTACAGACCTCTGGTCACTCTGCCTCAGCCTCTACGGGTCCCAGCAAAGATATGTTAGTGCTATATACTACTTCTGTTCATTCTTTGTTCATTCGTTCAATGTGTTCGTTCTTCTGACAATGATCAATCCTATCAATATTGTATGTTATGCGCTTGCATACTTTTAGCCTAGTCCGTAGTATTTTTTAAGTTTTAGTTGTTATAAAATTAAAAAATAATAATTTAGTAGGTGTGACACACACAATGAGAAGCAGGGCGTGTAAACCATAGTCTTGCAATGACCAATCACAAATGCACAATACCAGAAAACAAAATATTAGAAATCCTAGCTCCAGAAATCCACCACTCAGAAGAAACAATAACCAGATATCATAGACGCCTTCTATCACAATTAAGAACTAACA
>JAQFZF010000828.1:0-15779 GCA_034695365.1 Enchytraeus norvegicus | reverse complement strand
TGATGACGTAATATTTGAATGAACCCTAATATGGATGGTTGGTAGGCAAAGTGGCACCTTCGTAGCTGAATGTAGCCTAGGCGCGGAGCTGATCTCGTCCTGAGCGCAAATGATTCCAGCCTGCAGGTGACAACTAAGGTCATTAATCAGACGATGAGGTCGCCATCCCCACTCAATACACTACAATTGATCATATTATACTCCCACAATAATGGTCACCAACGCAATCTTCTTTAGCAGCTTATCACCCACCCACCATAGTTGTGAAATACAGAAAAGTAGGCCCTAAAAATAAAATACAGTAAAACGCATGTATTTCTCAAAAAATATAAAATACATAAAATACGTGAGGAACGGCAAAATGAAAATAAAATAAATACAATAAAATACATGTATTTAAACAAATAAAATACATAAAATACGTAGGCCTATTAATTTAACAACTATGCCGTCCAGTACGAATGCTGCCAGATGCTAGTTTGCTACAAATTTACCGAGCCAAGATAAGATGTATTGTAAGGTTTTAGTTGGCCCGCATTTCATAATATTTATAAAATTACAACAAATGTAGCATGCAATTCTTTATTTTTTAATGTCAAACATTAAATTCGACCTCATCAAAAAGTGACCGTAACTTGTGGATTTGTTTTATAAAAACCATTAATTCAGAATGGTATAAAATGTTGGCTCGGTTACTCGGGATCAACTACATTGAAAGTACTCCTTTTCCTTCAGGGTTGTTGATTTGTGGAATTCTTTGCCTGATGAAGTTGTAAATGCAGTGTCAATGAATAGTTTTAAGATTAAGATACACTGTAGGTGTTGTTATTAAGTTTGGTTGGGGATTAAGATAAGCTTTTAGCTTTCTTCCCTATTTCTGCTACCTTTATATAAAAAAAGGTCTATATAAAAGCTAAAGCCGAATTTAACGTCAGTTTTCATCTCTCGATAGGGATATCAGTGACGGACGAGCCTCGGATTGGAACCCTGCACACACTGATCCGCAGTCGGAGACATAACCAACCTGCCACTGCATGGCTCCTGCCAGGCATATAATATTATAGGCCTAGGCCTAGTTATGTTGGAGCTCGAGATAGAGCAGGTAGCAGTTCTGGTAAATTCTGGTAAAATTCTGGTAGGCCTAAAATCTGGTCTAGGCTGCCACATCCCCTGATAGGGATCGGCTGGAAGCTTTTCTGAGAAAACATCAAGATGCTATTTCTTTGATGGGGATCGCACCTCTAGTGAGATGGGTGAATCTGCTGATAGCAAATTGTTTAAGGCCATCACCAGCAACCAAGATCATGTATTGTAGGCCTACCCCCTACTTCTCCCCAAAAGAAAGGGGATTTCATGACTAAACTTCGAAATAGACCCCACTGCTACGTTCTTCCGTCAAAAAAGGCTCCATTAATGAATAGAAGCTATATGATAGTCTACGTAGCCTATGCTTGATAAGACATGTAGGCTACTAACTCTACTCAGTGTTAAGCATACTAGTGTTTAGTATAGTTAGCCTAATATTAGTTTACTATGCTGAACTAGTGTGTTTAGTATGTAGAGTTGTAGATAGCCTACATTGTAAGTTTATATTTTGTATTGTGTTGCCAATATACATTCTTGACAATTTGTTGTTTATGCTCTGTTACTTTCATGTAAGATATCCGCGTTGTGACAGATCTCAGAAATATACGAATACATTATTATCGGTTGTGGCGCTTTTTTCACTTGGCTCTCCATTTTCCATTAATTATTTGGTCTTAAACAAGCATCTGATGCTTTCTGACCCATTAGATGTTATGTTAGGTCTAGCCAATGTTATGTTAAAGAGCCGCGGTGCCGTCGACCTTTGATGTGAATAGTTTCATTTTAAACGGATGTTAAAACGTCATTGTTTACTTAAATCATCTGTTTACTTTTATTTTGTTGAAGATTTTAATAAAACAGACTCTGCCTAAATGAGATTGCATCTAATAGAATTAAATATTTGACGTAGGTTAGCGCCGTCTAACATTTTCTTTTTGCAAGGTCTAACAATTAGAATTATTAAAATTCTATAAAAAAATTATTAAGCAAAATAGAATCCCTATTTTATTGACAGATTATTAAAATTGGCTCTACTGGTGGATAAGTTATGTGCATTGTTATAGACGGTATTGCAATCAGGCGGAGGTCTAGGCTGCCACTTCGGTTGTGACGCTTTGCTTCATGGCTGCATGACTATCCGGACCCATTGTCCATTCCTTTTTTCTTATTTTTTTCTGGTTGTTGGCTTGTCACCGTTGGACATTTCTTTTACTGCTTATTGGTTTGGCTTTAGTTCTCATAGTGCTCGATGTTGTCATGTATGACGGTAGCTCTCTAATTGCATTGTTGTTGTACATATTAAATTACAGTTCATTAGCATTTGCAATTCAGAATCAGTAATCGGCTAATAATGCAAATATTTGAATTCTCTTAAATTCTTATGTAAAATTGTAAAATCGTGGTCAATAGTCCAGTCGGTCGCGATCCTGACGTTAAGTTCAGTTTTATTATAATAAGCTACAATATTTTTTAACTTTTTTTAGCATTGCACTCAAATGTTGCACATGCTATATATGTTGTGTAGGGTGGAGGTGACACACCATGATGACATGGAGAAGAAACGAGAATTCATTGAATGTGAAATCTGCAGCCGTTTGTTTGATGTCAAATTGGTATGAAATCTATATATTATCTTAATTTATGCTAAAAGTCATCAATTGGACTCTCTGTCAAGAATGCCATATTGAATTTTCGTTATCAGATTTTCGCATTCGCATACGATTACAATCAGGCGCAGAATATAGGGGGCCATGATCCCCATCTATCTGATGGAGATGCACCCCGGTCATTGGTCACCTCGATTTGAAAATTGTTGTTATACAACCCATTGAAATACCTATTTTGGACCTTCCTCGATGTTCCAAGATTTATCCTGAGCACTCCCTTGAAAACAAATTCTTGCAAAAAATGCCCAACCCCTCACGAATTCCTAGATTTGCCACGGATTACATTTAGGGTTGCATTGAGGGTTAATCTAACGGATCAGAACTCATTATGAAATCAAAATGGAAATTTAATAGGGCCTGCACATAAGAAGTAAATTAGGTATAGACCTTTGTGAGTGGTCAGGGAATGACAAAACAGAGATTATGCACGTATTTAGCGGCCATTGAGATGATGACCAGTGCTCGAAGGAAAAATTTAAATAGTAAAAATAATACGGGGAAGAGGGGGGTGCTTCCAAAGTCTATTGAAGGGGTCCAGCCAGGGGTTGACTCAAGAAACATCAAATTTAAATTTAAAAGAATTATGAATTCAACTATTTATGGGTTTGTCCCTACTCACTCCTCAGCTTAGCCTGCAAAGCTATTGCGGGGGGGGAGGGCAGGGTAAGAAAAAACGCTTTTAAAAAAGCCCAACTCTCGGGGTTTTTTGGTAAATTGGGTTTTATTGGGTTTTTAACGGGCTTTTTAAAAACTAAAGCTACATGATATAACACATGTATGCTAGTATCTAGCTTGTACATAGTACATAGTCCTGAATGTATGAAGTTAAATGTATAGGTTAGTATAAATCTGACACAATTTTACAGAGTAGTTAGTGATTTTGACAAATTTTCAACCAAAAGTTCAACGTTTTAACGAAAACTGGGAAAAATATGTTGCGATTTTAAGCAGGTTTTTTAAAGCGGTTTTTAATGCGGTTTTTTAAAGCGAAAAAACCCAGTGGTTTTTTAGGGTGCATACCCAGGTATCCGAACCCTGGGGGGGGGGTAGCAGCGAGGCTATTGGAGAGTCTGGCCCTCTCAGGCCACACCATAATTTGAACACTGAAGATCTTAAACCAAGAATCGCTTCAAATGTCTTGTCATGTAACACCAATCAGTGAATACTGTTTATTTTTTGATAGAGTTATAGTTTCTTTAGTTCCTATATTGATTACATTATGGGATAATTTATAAGTAATATTTATTATCATAAATTTAAGTATATTTTCCAATATTTTGCTAATATTTAAATAATATTTTGCTAATCATGTGGGTACTATATCTTCCCTATTCCGAGTCCATTATTATATTCTGTAAAAAATTGTATTTACAACTAAGTGTAATGTCTCTTTCGTACTAAAGGATAAGAACTGTCAGAGACGAACCTGGCCGCGATTTGAACCCGTGATATCATGCTTTTCGAGCAAGTGTGTTACGACTATGGTATCCAACCGTTACAGTTAGTACGTATTAATCTAAAGTCGAGTCTCCAATATAATTCACTAGGGCCATGTATGTCAGACTACTTGGGGGGGGATTTAGCTACATCAGTAGAGTGTTCGACTGATAAGCAAGTGATCCGGGTTCGAGTCCCAGATCAGTCAACTAAAATCCCAGGGTGTCTGGAAGGTTTATTGTGCTACATCTAAGGGTAGAGTGGCCTGCACCATGACTTCCTGTGCACTTAACCAATTGGAAGCCAAAATCCAGAATAGCAGAGGTCGTGCCACATCAGTTGTGGTATATGACAGTCTAGACCACTCTGCCCAAAAGTATGATAAATCATGGCGTGGCCTGTATAATAACGAAAATCTCAAAAACAGCAACTCAAGAAAGGAAATTATCATGTGCGTATGTCATATGTGAAAATAAATACAATTCCAAATAATAATAATAAAAATAACTGGCTCATTTACGTATATATGGGGTAATGATATTGAAGTTCTGCTACTATCTAATGTAGAGATATCTAATACACAAGGATGGACTGATGCATAGAGAAACAGAGCGCCGCATTCAACTAGCTGCAGAAGAAGCTGAAGAAAGTGAGGTAAACAATTAACATGTATCAAATCAATTAACTGTTTAACGTCCGGTTCATCATCTGACGACGATAGCTAGGATGTACAGATGGTTCATAATATTATGTACTATGCATGTGTATATGTTTTTGTAAACTTTCATTAGCCTAGATATCAAAGACGGCTCTTAGCACAAATTAAAACATACAAATCACCTAAAGTTCCTACTGGCCTACAAACACAAGATCAACCAAATCACACATCTTCACTTCTATGCTCAGACTAGACCTCTGTTCATATCAATCACACGACACATAATTCACTTATTTCAATACAAACAAATTCAAATAATCCTCATGGGAAAACCCCTGCAAGGTGGCGGAGCTGCTAGATACCTGGCGGCGGGTCCTGGATGAACCCTCTCTTCTCCAGTAGCGAGGAGGTGATCAGCAACACAGGTGACAACCTGGGCGAGCAACAACAACATGTTACTAGTATGTTATGTTATGTTCATGTTTATTTATGGCATGCCATGCTTTTCGACAGGTCTCGGAAATTAATTATAATTTTAGGAATTTAGTCTACAAAATTGTAATTTATTCTTTTTCTATTTAGTCTGACTAAATATAATATTATGAATGGTCGTATGCAAAAGTGGACCAACTCATAAAACAAATTATTTTATTTTATTTTAAAATATTTCCGAAATCTTAAACTGAAGGCATAATATTTTTACCAGCATTGTAGAACACCATTATATCTAGTAAATACCATCTTAATGTGTTAAATATTCTGAAAACAATCTGAAGATATTGTTGAAATAAACACAATTTCTGATGTTACTTGGTCCACTTTTGCAGACGGCTATTCTCATGTAGATCTGAAACTTCTCTGACTTCGTCATGGGATGAAGAAAGTAACATTAAACCCTTATTATAATTAATAATTTATATTGTTTTTTATTGCTATTTTACTTTATATTAATTATGCTTATTATTATTAATATGTTTTTATGATATCTCTGTAATTTATATACCCTATTTATGAATTAATGTTCACTATTAATATATGTTCAGTTTCTGTTCACTATTATATGTTACTGTATGTTCACTATATGTTCACTATGTTTCAGGAAACTGAATCACGATATGAAGCCAATTCTCATCACACAGTGGGTTCTGCTGCCTGTACTGAGAACTTTGAGAACACTGTCGCTACTCCAAGAGAATTTTCCTCCGAGCCTTTTCCAACAGAGGTCGCTCATGGGCCTCAAGTGCCCAGGAAACTTGTTTCTTTTGTCGAGTGTCCTAAAAATCAACAAAATGAGAAACCAATAAAGTTCAAACGTATGAGAAATAAGAGACAGAAGCGTTTGGATCGGAAGAAGTGGTTGAACTCACAGGAGAACACTGTAAGAGACGTCATCGAATCTAGTCGACAGATGTTCATCGACAGTAATAATCAAGGTTTAGCAGAAAATCTTGATGATATTCTAAGCTCAGACAATGCTAATTGTTCAGATGCCAGTTCTTTTCTCATACGAGAAGAACCCCGAATACAAAAGAATGCCAGAAATATTAATCTTAGTGCTGAGGAAAATATGTGTGATAAACATTCTGGGATTTTCCAGTCTTTAACTCCTCAAAAGCTTGCATATTTGGGATTAACTATTGCCCCGGACATCAGTGCTGAAGAAAATTCAAGGATAAATCTGCCCATACATCCCAGCATTGATAAATTTCGGAGCGATGATTATGGGGATATAAAACAACTGCTGAGAAAGAAACCCCCAACCTGTTCTGTGAAACCTCTGCTGAATTCTGTGCTGCCAATTGAAACTATCACATCTCTAACGAACTCATTTCATCCTACTGAAAATACAATGAAAGAAAATAATAAACCTGACTATACATTGCCAGAAAATGCTCTGCCTAAAAGTAGTATGTCAAGAAATTGTATGCCTAGTTTTGATTTATCTGCAAATTCAACTCTGCTGCATAGTTCTTCTGAAGATTTTTCTAATTATGGAATGCCCCATTCTGTAATAGGTTCCAAATCATTACATGATCTGCCATCTAGTCGTAATAATCATCATCAATCACCTAAACTGACAGCGGACTATCATAATAGAGGTATCAATCCAACTAGTAGTGCAAGCTCCGATAATGTTATGCAATTAAATTCTGTCTTGGGAATTCCAGCTAAACTGAAACTAAGAGGATTCAACGCTGGCAATATGATAGTATACGGAAAACCTAGACTCGCCGATAATACTCGCAGTAATATTTTTACACAGATGAGTGATTGGAATGCTCGAGAAATTGCTGAAATTCAAAAAGAAAACCCTGTTGGAGCTGCTGTAGGCCTACCACAAACAAATTCATCGCAGTCTATTCAGAATAGTATGCCATCTTTTCACACATTATCATATTGCCCTGTGCCCAACAATTCCCAGGATTTTCCAATTTCTTCTGAAAATGTAAGAAATTCCAAATTTATCAAAGCTAGTCCTTTCAGTGAATTTAACCATTCATTAGTCTTAACAACAAATGATTCTCAAACTGGCAGAAATCTTAAACATAGAGCAAGTAACGACAATGTTTTGCAACTAAATTCAACTTTAGGAAGAACTGCGAAGCCTGGTTTGAAAGGGTTCAATGCGGGCAATATGATTGTATACGGTAAACCTAGACTTGCAGAAAATAGTTCTAGTTTGGCTGCTGTAAACTCTAATTTGATCAAGTTACGAGATTGTAGTTTTGAAGAAACGAACCAGAACCATTCCTACCTGGACGTGCATCGTCGATTAAATGGTATTAGTTCTCTCGGTAATGCCAACAGTATTAATTCAGCTTTACAAAACAGTGGAAATGGAAACAATTTTAGAAACGATTCGCCATTAAGTTCTGAGGAGAGAAATAGAATATTGAGACTAAATGACTCTAGTTTAGCTAGTAATATCAGCGACAGTGTTCTAAATCCTCACAGCAATAGATATGCGGGAAGTCCCAATGATTTGCAGGTCGATGGGGCTAAAACTGCATCTACGAATTTCTTACTCTCCGCATTTGATACTCTTAGTGCCGAGGATAGAAGCAAAATTACCTCAGCTTTGACTGAACTTGTCACTAACTCATCACATCAGCAAAATAATATGCCAAATAATCTAGTGAATAACAATAGTACTAATAAAGGGTTTAAGTCCATTTCCTCAGCCAGGGATGATGTCGGGGACTTCCATAGCGAAAGTTTGTCGAATAGTGAGCTGTTTGATATTCTTCAGAGTATGATACAGCAGCAACGTACTGTTGCACCAGAAAATACAGTCTCTGGTGAATTGAATACTAAAAAAAATAATAATACAAATCAGAATCTGAATAGTTTGATTTCTAATACGCGACAAATTGGAGGCACACATGAAATGGTCAGCGACCCGAGTGTATTACAAACAGCAAGGCTGCGAAATGATGAAGAGTATGCCAAAAGGTTGAGGCTAAAAAATATGCTTGAAATGCTTGAGTCTATGGGTAAATCCGTGCAACGAGAAGATTCTAATGTAGCAATGGAGATATCATACGCTGTAAATACAATGAAGAGTGAAATAGAGTCAAATGTCGTAAATGTAGATGTCTTATTGCAAGCTCTTGAAGATATTATAAAAGATTTTTCCAGTCTGTTTCAATCTAGTCAAACTTCTGATCATTCTTCTACAAAACAAACTCAAAACGCTAGTAATTCAGCACGTGTAGGAACTTGCACCCCTGAAAAAAGGAATTCTGGAATTGAAAAATCTGAGCAACCAAAGAAAAATGTGTCAGTAACACCATTTATGAATCAAGGTAGTAGAAATCCTATTTCAAATCAAGTTGTCGCAGCGATTAAGACAGAAGTAATAGATCTTACGACTGGCGATGCTTTAGATGAGACAGTGTTGGCTGATGCGATAGCGCAGGTATTGGGGGAGTTCTATGGGGTCGCAAAACATACCGAGGCAACCGCGAAATCAACACTGAAGCCACGTCATGAAAATGAGCCAAAGTCTGATTTAGTTTCAAAAGTTAAATCGGTAAATGCATTACCAATTCTTAATAAATCAAATCGAGCATCTCATGGTGAAGCATTAAAGGAGAATAATTTGAAGCTCAAGTCGAGTTCAAACGATTCAAAGACTGCTATGGGTGAATCGCCGTCGAAGCCAATTTCAGAAGAGAAAGTTCAATCGACAGCTTCATTAAGCTGTTTACCATTGGAAGATTTGGAGGCGATTAGGAATCAGATAGAACAGTTGATTAGCGAGGATCAGAGTGTTTCAAAGACTGCAGCGTCTCAGTGTTTGGCCTATGAAAGGAAGTCGAGTTCTTTCACAAACTCTAAGCAAAGTATTATAGAGTTAACAGGATGTACTGTGTCAGAAAGTTGTTCATCAAATTCTTTTTCTGCTACCACCTCTAAGCAAAGTAGTATGGTAGGGTTAAAGAGATGTGCAGCATCAGACAATTTGTCTCATTTTCCTACGAACACCAAGCGAAGAAGTATGGTAGAGTCAAAAAGCTGTGCTGAATCGGAAAATTGTTCATCTTATTCTCTTTCTGCTGCCAATTGCAAGCAACATAACACGGTATGGTTAGAAAGCGGTGTAGAATCAGAAAATATTTCTCATTCTACTGCTAACTCCAGGCAAAGTAGTGTGGTATGGTTCAAAAGATCAGAGAAATTTTCTCGTACTGCTTCGAACTCTAAACAGTGCAGCATTATAGAGTTAAAACGCTGTGATGACTCTGAAAATTTGTCTTTTTCTATTGCAAACTGTAAGCCAACTAGTAGTGTAGCGTTAAAAAGCTGTGTGGAACCAGAAAAAGTTGTTCATTCTTCTACAACTAACTCCATTCAGAGCAGCATTGAAGAGCTAAAGAGCTGTGCTGATTCTGAAAATTGTTCAGTAGTAAAGCAAACTGTGATGAGCGACATAGACAAGAAAGCTGAAAGCTCACAGTGTGGTAGATATTCCAAAGTGAGCGGAATCAGATTTCTACCTCGCGTTGTTCAACAGAATCAAATTAGAAACAGTGTTGAACTCTCCGCACATCATACTCCTGAAGAAGAGAAAAGCAACTCCATTGACAGTTCAGCAGTGCCAAATATCGTATCAGCCAAAGAACTCTCACCCGACAAGAAGAATATTTCATCAAATAAGTTGGTTGAAATCAGTGTTTGTGATGAGGGAGATAATAAATGTCAGAGTTCAGATTATGGCAGTTCAACATCAAGCCTACAATCAACTGCAAGCGAACTTTCACCAGACATGAAAAATCCTTCATCAATTAAGTTAGATAAAGTTATAGTTTGTGAGGAGGCTAGTGTTAAGTGTAAGGTATCAGATGATAAGTGTAAGGTCTCAGATGATAAGTGTAAGGTCTCAGATGATAAGTGTAAGGTATTGGATGACAGGAACTCAAATATTAAATCTGGCAGTGCTGATAGAAATTCTAAATCAGAGCATACCAAAAAATCACAGACTTGTGGTCAGAATGTTATAAGCCCAAAGAGACACAGCATTTCTTTGAGGATTGCAAACAATGCCAGGACAATTGAGAATAGGGTTAAAGGCTCAAAGATGGTTAGTGATTCTCCTAGAAACTCAAATAAAATGAATAAGAAAACGAAGATGAAAAAAGCAGCGAATTTGGACCTAAGTGGCAGAATTAAAAGAACAGCAGAGAAGTTACTGAAACGACAAGAAAAGAAGCGCATTGCTAAAGAGAAAAGATGTCTTTCTGCATCTGAGAGTACATGTACTAGTAAGAGTATAAGTAGTACTAGTATTACTAGTAATAATACTAGTAACAGTATTGGTAAGAGTACTAGTATTACTAGTAATAGTACCAGTAACAGTCTTGGTAAGAGTACTAGTAGTACTAGTATTAGAGAAAATGCAAGTACCAGTGAAAGTAGTTGCAGCATTAATAGTAAAACTAGTCAGAGTAGTAGCTCAAGTAGTCGTAATGATAGACAGCAGTCCAGTAACAATGAAACCATTTTTGGCTGCAAATTACCTCCAAGTAAAAGGATGAGACTGGATAAAGTTGAAACAGATGTTTTCAAGCAAAATGATGTGAGATCTGATGTTATTCATAATAAACTGAAATCAACTTCTCAAAAAGGTGTTTCAGTGTCTCAAAGAAATATCAAGGACAAATATATCACTGAGGGCAGGCTGTACACAGGAAACAAAGCTTCTGCAAGTGCATACTCTGAGATCAGAATTAAGAATGATAAAATTCCTTCAAGAAGTCGCTCAAGAAGTTTAGACTGTGATCACAGAAATAGATCTTCAAGTGACATGCATAGCAATAATAGAAAAACTTCAGGAAAAGAGGCTAGATTACCAGAAAGGAGTTCAAGGGCAAGTAGATCAAAGAGTGTTGAGCTGCTGGAAGGACTTCCTACTTTTAGTCTTCCAATTTCGCAATCGAAAGATTCGCAAAGCAGAAATAGTGATCGAAATAGGAGTAAGGAAGTTTCAAGAAGTCGACCAAAGAGTTTTGACAGTGACCGAGAAATGCTATGTGACGATGGAAATGGAAGTCGTAATAAGAATTCAGCTTCCAGTTCCAGACAACTTGTCCGTGGGAATAGTGACTGGATTGGAAGTAGGGAGGCTTCAAGAAGTCATTCAAAGAGTTTTGAAGATGATGATCTAACTCATGCACGTAAGGAAAAGATCTGTCAATATCGTGAAGCTGCTCGATGCATGCCTCATTCTAGTCGTGAATGCAGTAGTAGAATAAATACAACTAATTTATCTCGTTACAGTGGTTCCAGAAGTCAATCTAAAAGTAGGGTTCAAAGTAGAACACATTCTGACAGTAGAAGGAGTTGTGTAAAATCAACGAGTAGGGATAAAAATAGCAGGATACGAAGGTATAGCAGCAGCAAATCAATTAGTCGGGATAGAAAGAACAAGCAAAGGAGATCCCGCAGTGGAGAAAGCTTGCGAGGATCAACAAGTCGAGAAAGAAACAGAGATCTAAGAAGATCCAAAAGCAGAAATGGCTCGAAAGGATCAGCAAGTATAGAAAGAAATAGGCGATGGTCTAATAGCAGAAATAGCTGCACAAGATCAAAAAGTTGGGATAAAAAGTTCCAGAAAAAACCTTATACTAGAAGTGAATCCATGAGATCAAAATGTAGAGATAAGAATAGCCCTCAGAGGAATTTTCAAAGAAATACATCTAGATATTGTGCTAGTCCATCTCTCCGCAGGTCATTTAGAAGTCGATCTAAAAGCGCATCAGAATATTGTTCCAGTCCATATCATAGGACCTCTAGGAGTCGATCCAACAGTGTGAAACGATTAAGTCGTACGCAGCATTCCAGATCCTATAGTCCTGCAAGAGATTCTCATGAGAGAGTAAGTCTAGACAGGTTAAGATATACATCCAGAAATAGATCAATGAATTCTGAACATGATTACAGAATACGGTCGTACAACGATTCACATTTTGAAGATAATTGCAATCGTAGATCTGTTAATTCTACTGGTCGGAAAAGTGGAAGCGGTGAGATACTTATTCAGCAAGAATCTGCTACAGGATTATCAATTACACCTGAACTTGAAGAGGATCGTGGTATCAGGAGGATGTATGATCGGCAGTACAGGTGTAGGTATGGATCGGGTAGTATTGACTCGCAGGAAGAAAGACCTTCATTCGGCTTACAAGAAGATACCAATCACATCTTTACTTATTCCCCTGAAAGAGATCGATATCGAAGGTCTTTTAGCCGATCTCCTAGTCCGAAAGGACAATATGGCAGTCGAAGGTCATCTGGTAGTAATGATTTTGTGGGGGCTTCAACTGAAAGGGATGGCTTGTGTTATAATAATGATAGCAACACGCAAGGTCATGAATCCAATCAAACGAAACATAGAAACTTTGCCACTTTATCTTATGCGAACAGTAGCAGTGATCTTATTGGACAGGCAGATAAAGCGGGATATGAAAGTATCGCTCAAACGCCTTATCAAACTGGTGCCCCTGACCCAAATGTGCTGTCATCTGTAGAGGATTATAGCAGAAATGTGTATGGGCAGCTTGGTCAATTCAGACATGAAGATTACATTGGCCATTCAATAATGTATCCAGTCTCTTCCTTTACCAACCGCACAAATGAAGCAAGATCCAATATGGGAAATGCTGCTCCTATGAGTATCCCACAGGGATTTCCCAGCGTGGTGCAGCAGGGTGCTCAGGTGAGCATTTCACAACAAAGACTCCCAACAATGGTGCCTCAGCAAGGACTCCCCATTATGGTGCCACAAGAGCGACTTCCATCTATGGTGCTTCAACAGAGACCCCAAATTGTGGAGCCTCAACAAAGGCTCCTAATTATGGTGCCCCAACAAAGGCTCCCAACGATGGTGCCTCAACAAAGACTGCTCACTATGATGCCCCAACATAGGCTCCCCAATATAGTGCCTCAACAAAGACTATCCACTGTGGTGTCTCAACAAGGACTCCCAACTATGGTGCCTCAACAAAGACTCCCCACTATGATGCCACAACCAAGACTCTCCACTATAGTGCCTCAACAAGGACTTCCCAATATGGTGCCTCAACAAAGACTCCAAATCATGGTGCGACAAAGCAATGGTGTTTCCATGGGTATTCCCCAATCCAGACACCTTACGATGGAGCAACAAGACATAGTAAACAATGTTGCCAGAACCTTTCTACACCAGAAATTCCTACCTATGGTGCAACCTCCACCAAATATGGTATTGCAAAATAACGTACGTATGGATCATATACCTCAAAATCTGAATGTATCGGGAATGCAATATCTACAACAGTTAAATAGACCCTCATCAGCTGTCAGTGGCCTTGCACCTTCATTTGTCCCTATTCCTGTAATGACTGCAAGACCCTCTGTGCGTTTACCAAATTGGAGATATCGGTCATTCGGAACTGATTGGGAAATCCATGCTTCAGTTGGATTTAATAAGCCTGCGGTTGGTCTCAATACCAATCCGACAGTTGGATTTCCCGAACCGATTAGACGAGTGGCTGAATTGAGAGGTCATGTGAATGATCAGGTTCGGCTGAGCGATATTTCTGATTCAGAGACATCTGTGGGGGATGAGATTGCGGATGAGACCGGTAAAGAACTGGAAACAAGTGACGCATGGATGGATTACCCAGAGAAAGGTGAGGACAAGGAAAAAGATGACATCACTGGATATAATGATAAGGTTGGTTGAATGTAATGATTTTTGTCACCAATGAATACAATAAGTGCTAAAGCCGAATTCAACGTCAGTCTTTCTTGCTAACAGCCAAATCAGTGACGGGCGAGCCCTGGGCTTTGAACTGTGAACTAATGGAACCTGAGTTGGACACTCAACCGATGAGCTATCGGTTCAGCTGGACAATACAAACGTCCTGTTCCTCATCTGAAGGCGATATCAGAAACTATTTCTTTATTCGCAAAGTCTATCTATTATTCTAGATCTTCTTATTTTGCGGCATTTGTGGTAATTAATTTGAAATAGATATAGCTGATTAGATAAAATATTAGATTTAACTATTAATGCAATATAGACCAGCTGAGTACCATGTTAATTTAAGTTCTTAGTTATATTGGGACTAGATAGGTTTTCCAAGATCTCAATCATGCGACTCTATTTATGGAAGTTTACTACAGATTTGGCGATTTAAATTGACGAATCCTATCAAGTTTCATAGGAGGAGCTTCGTTGTACAACTGCACAACACAGCGACCTATGAATCATTTAGTTGGTTGCCAAATTCTGGCGACCTTTTAGTTGCACCCTTAAGCAAGCTGTTTTCTCTCCATTTCTATGATAACAGCAGGCGGTGTACATTTACCAAGACCTGCTCATGTGACAGCAATAGCTAGCCATATTTGGAACTAATACTAGCTATTTCGCCTGAAATATAGCTCGTCTCTCGGATCTAATATGATCAATATTAGTAGAATTAATTTAATGCATTATATCTTGAGGTCTGTGGAAACGGTTTTGTTGCAACTCAACTGTTTCTCACAATTCAACAATTTAACTTCATAGCTGTACATATTGTTTCGCAACCGAACTCCACTATTGTCCCTGCTATCGTCGTCAGATGATGAATTGGACGTTATACAGGTATTTTATATTTCATTTGATTATTGCTTGTTTCAGATGATACCGTGCCTGATAAGCACAAGACGATAGAATTGGATCTCTACATTCACTGCTGATGTTCAACATATCACCAGAGATGTCCGCATAGCTCCTGCATCAATCAATCAATCAGTCAATATCACCGATATCACAGCGGTTGAGTATAAATCCGACTTGGGTTCCATAGGTTCACTGTTCGAATCCCAGGGCTCTCCCGTCACTGGTATAGCCGTTAGGCCGCGAAACTGACATTAAATTCGGCTTTAGCCCTATAGAACCCCTTACACATGAATCATAATTTAATAATTTAGAATTTAGATAAGTTAGAAAATCAATATTTAAAGTAATTTAGTTAGAATTTGATAGCAAGAGCATATATTCTTGCCAAACCAGCAAACAGCATCTTGTAGAGATAACTCCTCTCACTTAATTTACTCTCAATATGAGAATTGTGTTTAGTTTAAAGATTCCTTTAATTTTTAATCCTGTAACAATGATAATGTAATACTGTGCTTTTGATCTTACCAGATGATGAAATAGCCGGGATGCGAGTATGATAATTGTATACAAATTTAGCACATCCGCGATATTTAGTATTTATGTACCGTCTAATGGCGAAAAAGTGGTATTTAAACCGCTTTTAAGTGACTCTATATATATTATATTGATTATATTTTTGCAAAGCAGTCTCGAAGTCTAACCCAAACCCTAACTATATCCCTAATCCTTACCCTAACCCTAACCCAAACCCTAAAAATTAAAGAAACATGATGATATTAAC
>JAQFZF010000827.1:0-15785 GCA_034695365.1 Enchytraeus norvegicus | reverse complement strand
CCGTTAGGCAGTGCACTGAGAGACGGAGAGAGAGAGAGAGAGAGAGAGAGAGAGAGAGAGAGAGTGAGAGAGAGAGAGAGTGTGAGAGAACATCATTCACCTGGTGTCACACGGAAAACATGAAACTGACGTAAAATTTGATGAAAAAGGGTTATATTCTGATTCTGAAGGATAGCAATGAGGCAATGTTTACATCAGTCATTGGCATACAGTAACTGAAAATAACGGATATAATGAAGATATCGGGCGCCTCAAAGTATATTTAAAATGCTATAAATAAATAAGCATGTGTCTGCACTCTGCAGACTCCAGTATATAGCTTATAATGTCTAAAACTAAACGATGAAATTCTACACATTGCAGCATCCGATTTAGCCCCGGATTAAAAAAATAATCTACGAGGAGGGGGGGGGGCGAATGTAACAGAAAAATGTTGATAACATTTACCAGAAACAATCAACTTCCTAACATATGTTGTAATGAATAGAATAAAACAATTATAACATGCTGATTATTTTGTTTTCTAAGGGGCGGTTCCCCATCGCCCGCTTCCTCTGAATAATAATTACCATAATATTAAAGATTTAGCGTCCTCTTCCTTGTCCATCAAATGTCAGGGACGTAATCGCGGTTCTGATCTGATCGGTACATCTCAACGCTACGCACTGTTAACTTTCCCTACGTAAAGCTCTCTAGACTGGTCTAGTCGAAGGAATTATAGTCGGATGGATAGTTTAAGCCATTAGTTACGTTCAATCAATCAATCAAACTTAGTTTGGGGTTAGTATATATACTGCTCCTGACATCACCTTCTGGTGAGGAACCGGGCGTTAAATCCATTGATTGATATTGTAAACCCCATCTTTAATATCGTCAAGCGCAACTGACAGCGTCGCAACAGGAAAAGACAGTCAACCCAATGCATCTTTTTCTAAGCAAACAAATTGAAAAAACATACTTTCCCTTGATCTATGAAACAATACCTGCAAGGCGGCGGAGCTGGTTGATACCTGGCAGGGGGCCATAATGACCCCTCAGTCTCCCAGCGACGAAAATAGAGGAGATCAGCACCACGGCTGAACTCCTGGGTTGGCAACAACAACAAGCAATTCAATCTGGCTAAATGTGGCCAAGCATATTCAAAGCCTCAAGGAGTTAGACCTCGGTTCACCTCAAGTGCAATAATGAATGATTCTCAACACCTTATCGATCAGTTGTATCGATTGATGTATAGCTAGTCATAGGTGTATCAAGATTTCCAATAATTATAATGTCCATGAGTTTCGCACAAAACGCAGCACTCACACACTCGTGCATCACAAACTTGTGCACTTATCCAAATACGCTATGCAGACACAATTGCAAACACATTCATTTTACCGTATTGGTTCCGGATTACTTGAGAATTCAGACCAACCGAAAACTGCACGTGGCGTAAGGGACGTCTAAAACAATGTCTTCAGTGAACTATGGCACAGTGGCCTGCGACATGATTTTTGTGCACTTAAAACACCCACACGCACTCCTACACTCACACACGCTCCTACACTCACGCGTGCTGGATGTAGAACTCTCACATCTCTATCGATACAATTTTGTTATTATTTAAATCATGTTCCGCTTCCAAAGATCCATAACAAATAACCACTAGAAACTGGCTCAGCGGTCTTGATTTCAATTCTCACCGTGTGAGGAGTTGAGGGGCCGGGGGCCTGAACCCTCTCGATCTGAGGGGGAAGGGGGGCTAATGGGGTCATCCCCCATCGGTTTAAAAATTATTACGATTTGACCCAGTAAAATACCAATTTGGGACCTTTGGCCTCTCTCAAAATTTCCAGATCGGTCCCTGTTTCTTACGGTACCATTACTTAGTTGCACTAACCTAATTCTGTCCATCAAATGATAAAGTTGGACGCAAGTCACATGTAGTATTATAATTATTATTTTATTATAGCGTTGTTACATATTCTTTTTACTAGTCAACAAAAAGGTTTAGACGACCATGTTAAATTTACTTTACAAATACTCGAGTTCAACTCTATAAAATAGCTATGATAAATGAATAAATAAATAAATCTCATTTGGCACGCACGCAGTTGCGGTGCCATAGTAAATCAATTTATTTATATTTAAAACATGTGAAGAAGACGAATGAAGAACATGTGAACATGTGAAGATGATGTAATGATCCCTTGAGAAATTGTTTGCCCAAAGGCCCAAACAATCTGTCAAAAAAGATTGAGATCATTTACTGCTTAAGTTTGTAACCCAATTACAGAATAAGATAGAACGTCTGTGGATCATCATGTCCAATATTATAGTAGCTATTATTCTTGCCATCTTTCAAGAACACCGAAATTTTATTTGCAATTGACATAGCCGATGAAATTGTAATTTCAGATCATGCGCAAATGCGCATTGTATTTCGGATTAGTCTCTGCTAACACTTGAGTGTGAAGCAGATAATCAAATGTCTAAATCTATTTCTGACGTAAATGAGTATGATTTTAATTCGATTGTCTATAATACTGGGGGCATGTTAGTGCCTTGGGGCTTCAGACTCTGAGAACTGTTTTCTCGTTGAACTGAATTATTGAAAATGTCTGATTTGTACGGTGACCTGAAATAAATAAATACGAAATATCGAAAATTTATCTCGCATGTAAAAGCAGATATGTTAATAATAATAATAATGAGTACATTTTTAAACGCCGCTCTATACAAAATGCCACAGTGGCGCTAAATGGACAATGAAGAGTCAAGTAGGTCTGTAGCAAAGGCCATCACCGATGTGGACGCCTCGACCTCTGCAAATCTGGAATTTGATCAACCAATAGGTCTATAACACAGAAATCATTACCATACGGCTATCAATACTATCCACTGCCGAATCTGCTTTAATCGCATCTTACGAACACGCGAATTGTCGGTGAGTTTTGTTCTCAGTTTTCCCGAATCCACTCGGGAAACCACTCCAATAAGAGAGGTCTGAAATTTTCGTTAGTTTCAACTTAATTAAGAATCATATTTTAGCATAAGAACCTTACCTCGTCTATATCTCTGACGTTCTTAGACTTAACAATCTGTACCACATCATCTCTTGGCTCCCTCCAGTGGGTCTTATCTGTTCCAACTCCGCTCACATTCATTATTGTTTGTAATATCCAATTATTATCCAAAATTGTGAGTTAATTAATCCAGAAAATAGCTGAAATTGTATGCCTTCAGTATAATTCAAGTTATCTGAATCCTCTTTGAAGTAGTAAACAATGCAATATTGGTTTACCGTCCGTTCCATCATCTGACGAAGGTTACAGGGACGTCTCCAACAGCACAATCAGCATGTAGTAGCTAACTCAATCAATCAATTTAATGCAAATTCAACGTCCGTTTCATCGTCTGACGACGACGTCAGGGACGTCTCCAACAACATTTGAACTAGCAGTCTGTCCACTCAAACAGGACTAGCAGAAACAATGCTGCAAGAGATTGAAATCATGTAATAACTAATTTACTAAGAGCCTAATTTATCTAACACGACATCACGACAACACTTTCATTAACAACTAAAATGAATTTCTAAATCTGATCTTAAAAGTCAGAATTATTGCAGTTTACATCTGTGCAGTTTATTGTTTCTCTCCTTTGAGTAATTTAGGTTTTTATTTTATTATTGGTATGGAATCTGACGCCTTTACTTCAACCTGCATGGTCGAAATAATAAAGAGTTTCAATTGTCTGATAATAATAACACTAGTGTTGACTTTCTGTTAGCACTCTGCAATCGAAAAAATCGAAAACAAAACAATTAGCTAACACAAGCAGATGTTGGCGAAACAATGTGTTGAGAAAAATATTTAGCTTTTATTCAGTTTTATCTTATGTTTATGACCTCTGAAAACTTTGTCCTAATGCCAATGCCAATACTTTACCATTTTCACTGATCATTTATTTGATCCGAATATTCTAATGATAGTTTCGATATCTTTTCACTAATTATTAATATATAAATAAAAGTTAACATCTTATACTCTCAAATCAAAAGATTAGATAAGGATCGGATTTGAACGGTTAGGCCCTATGGAGACGTCTAACGGGTTTCGAATCGTTGCACAAAATCACCTGAAAATAAAATAACTTATAATAAAATAATAAATAATAATATCACAAAAGTACTTGAGGCTACAATAATTTTAAATATTCATGATCGAACTATATCCTTGTCGATTTATAAGTTATAATCCGGCTATACGATTATTTTTAGACATACTTTTATACTGATTTAAAAGAAAACTGTTTCAGCTTGTATTTATGCCACAAGCGAACTTCTGTAAAGGCCAGAATTGGCACTTACATATTTCGACTTGAGGATTGGAAGCACTTCTATTAGACAACCCATGCGCGCCTACACAAACTTAAAATGACAAATATCATACACCATTATAATAACCATCAATAACATTTCCACACCCTGTTAGATAATGCGTGTTCTAAGATGTGGCATGTACATGTATGATCATAGGCAACTTTGTGCGAATGTAATTATAGTAGCATATATAACAACTAGAGCAGTAAGGCATTACATTTTCATGCACGCTATTATGGCAAATGCCATCTATTATTATTTCGAATCGCTACCCAGGAATAAACCAGCTAAGTAAATTTCAGCATTTAAAACATTAAAGAAAATGGGCGTTATTTCGCTCGAAGAACATACAGGTAGCACTTTATTAATATCTTCAGAAAGACTGCATGACAGCAGTCATTATGAAAATTAGTCAAATTATGTTTTATTCGTGCTGCAGACATTATTATTCCTGCAGCATAATCTAACTCTAGTGCACTGCCAAATGGTAAGTCCAAGGTACATATTCTGAAACACAGTCTGCTATCACGCTCACTAGTGAGCACTCCATCGATCATCGGGTTGATCCCATCAAAAAGGCCATGCCTTTACCGCACACAAATTGTAACCTTTTTTCTTGGGAATATATATTCTGACTTCCGAGGTAGTTTCCCGTTGTCACCCTCAGTATGAAAATTATGCGTTAGTCGGTTTTACAAGACATGTGTAGTTTTCAGCTGTGCTATTCTCAAGTTTTGCGATCCAACACAGCAAAATTTAGGCTATAGACTATTTAATTTATGTTAAATACTGAAACTATCTATTGGCGATCTTTAAAGTCTAGTATCCTCTCTGTTACCACAGGTCTGGCGTATATGATCCAATTACGAAATTGGATTGTATAGAGTGGGGCTGACGACCTCACCGGCGGATTGAGGACTATGTCAACTGTGTGCTGCAATCGCTCAGGATCGGGATCAGCTCCGCACCTACGTTCGGTAACGAATATGGCACACAACCGTTACATTTATCCTTTCTGTAAGGAAATTGGCAGTTATTAGAGACTAATTTGCGGGAGCTGGAATGGTTTTTTGCGGGATAACCACAGGTAAGGTATTAAAGTCCAGAAAATCGTGAGAAACCCTCGGTTGAGGTTAACAAATATAACCATTCATGTTCTGTTTTACAATCTTCACGATCATTGCTTTGTTTCCTGTTGTAAAGCGTTTTACAACCAAACTTGTAAATACGAACAGTGTAACGGTATTGTTTGTATTTAGTACGAGTTTTTACCTGTGTACCAGTTGTAAATTTTAAATTCTTTTATGCTCTTACTCTCTTCCGGTTCCTCACCCGAAGGCGATGTCAGGGACATCCCAAGCGGAATATGCAATTACAGACAGCTTCCAACCAACAGAACGCTCCTGCAAATGCTTAAGCCAAATATAAGAATAGACCTATCGAAAGCTGCACCTGTTTCGTAGAAGCCTACTAACGCAATCATATGCTGAGGAGACCCCTCAGAAAGCGAAATTGTCGCCAAGAAAATATGGCATATAAATTCTACAGGTATATGCTATGGATCTACCGTTGGGCAGTGCACTGAGAGAGATACTAAATTACTTTTTGGACTATATAAAATAGTCCACGTGACATTAAAGATAAAGATAGTCTTAATTCAACGGGACACTGTTGAAAAACTGTAAACTAAAATAGGATCGCAGATATTTACTGATTAAGTTAAAACGATCTTGACGAGTAAAAACTCACATTTACAGCCGTCGATTTAAAACGATTTGATTATTAAAACAGTGTTTATATATATTTTGCCTTGTTATATCCCGCAAACATAAGAATAGACCTACCGAAAGCTGCACCTGTTTCGTCGAAACTAATGCAATCACTGGTTAAGGAGACCCCTCGGAAACTAAACTGTCTCCAAGATAATGTGGCAAACAGATATTCCATTATAGGCCACGGATATGCCGATAGGCAGTGCACTGAGAGATAGATAAATATTAGTCTAAGACTCTTTCGTAAACAAGCAACTATACTACAACTATCAACTATCCTACAGCAGATTAAGCTTATACCAGTAGCAACTATCAACTACTAGCCTACTACTAAATGCAGATAAAATACTATAGCAATTATCCTTCAGCAGATTAAGCTTATACTAGTAGCAACTATTAACTACTAGCTACTACTAACTGCAGATAAAATACTATAGCAATTATCCTTCAGCTGATTAAACTAATCTCAAAGCTCGACTTTACAGCCGCAGAAGTTTTTCATTAAGGTCTCACTAAAGTCGAGCTGGTAAAAGTCAACGGCTCCAATTATTTGATCCTCTCATCCTACGGATTCATCCGGACACTGGAAGAGTGTTGAGTAAATATGTTCCAGCAGGATATCGGGAATTCACGGGACTGTTTATTTATTTCCGTTCTAGAGGCCTGATACCGGCTTGATGTTAAATAAGGATATACGAAATGTTGATGGTATCACGTTGATTTTATGGGCTCAGTAGCCGACACTTACGTATTGACAGCCTTACAATCCTACATGTTTTTGTGATTGTTCCATTGGTTCATGGTTCGAACTCCAGCGTTAGCACGTCACTGATGTAGCCGCTAGGCTGTGAAACTGACGATAAAATGTTGTTTTATTCTTTTATCCTTTAGTCAATATACCGTAGGCCTATGACATGTCGTTAAATATATTATTTCCTAGCGGGGTGATAACGCCGTTATATTATGCTTCAAAGAATCAAGAAGGCCTACTAGAATGTTCTTCACGATAGTTATGCAAGACGAGAAGGATTTGTATTCGGACGGATGTGTGATATACTAATTGTACAACGGAAGTCGACACCCTAGTCCCTGTTCGCGACCTTCACGCAGCCTTGATCGAATATCTTCTCTTATTTTACTTAAACAAAGACAATTTATAAGTCTTTGAACGACAAATAAATTATTATTACAATAGACTGGCCTAGTCGAATGAATCACAATCGGTTGGATAATTATACTATTAGTTACGTTTAATCATTCAATCAACTTAGTTGAACGGAAAGTCCTTCAAGTTTTTCACTCCGCGTCAAGATTTTACAGTCGCATAACGATTTCCAGATGAGCAAGTGGGGCGATGGTCACGAGGCTGCATTGAAATGATAGAAAACTGACTTGTGATTGTTCTATTCTATTCCTACTTTATTTCTTTTTACAATGGGTTATTTATTTTTAAATGGGAGACTAATAGTATAGAGCTGATTATATCAGCGTAGAGTGAAGTGCTAGGCATACCATTCCGATAAACGTAAGAATGATAATTATTTACAGTATTGACGATCATTGGCACTGACACACACATAATAATTATTACAGCTGCATTATCATATCCAATGGCGAAGAACTGAAATCCAGCATTTTTGCATTGTGAGGTCATATCAGTCGTAAAGTGACGAACCGGACTTTTAGTTAAATATATCTATTGGTCGCCATCTTGAGAGTGTGCGTATATAATTCAGAAGCCAGGCACCAATATTTCGGTGTTTATCTGGGCTGATATGAACTTGCTATGCATATGCATGATTCCAGTTCTTCACCATTGGATATGATAATACAACTGTATTATCGTATGTGAATCAGTGCAATGGTCGTTAATACTGTCCTGCATTCTTTAGTTTATCGGAATGGCATGCGTGGGACGAGATCCTTAAAAGGTGATTATCCGCTACTAGATAAACCCATATAAAAATGATTAAATCCATTGTAAAAATCAAGTAGTCCTAGCTAAACGAGATGAAACAGCTAAAATAACTATACTATAATAAACAGCTAAAGTAAGTTTCAATCATTTAGGATTAAATGAAGTCTCGGAATTATTATATATATATTTTTTTTATTCGTCTATATTTCGCATATGACGAACGCACATGCTAGTTTCCTTGCTTTAGATGCTATTTTTGTTATTTTTTAATCCGGCCATGATTAATCGTACCTTTGCCTTTCTATGGGCGCACAATGCAGCCAGCGCAGATACACGACTAGCCTTCCGTCCTCCAGGCACCGATACGCACCCGTGTCCAAGGGTGCTGGAGTAATTTTGTTGACTGACCTGGGATTTGAACCCGTGTCGCTTGATTCTGAGCCCAACACGTTATCCACTCGGCCATTACCCCATCGGAATTAGCCTACTTTCGTCGCCTAGCTTGCTGATCTGCAAATCGTTTTGCGTCTGTCAAAAATCAGCTCTTGATAAACTTGTCGAGTCAGACATTTATAGTCCTATTATATTGTATATAAACAGGGTCCCATAAAAAAAGTGAACCCCTAATTGTTTTTTTAATTATGTCGAGACCATTCAGTCTATATGTGCGATTTTAACAAGATATATTAGCAGGCCAGTTTCACATCATTTCTGAAAGTTTAAGCAAATTCGATCAACAGATGGCGAAGTTATTGGCGCTTTTGTGACCGTACCCATCAAATATAAATTTACACCGCTTCTTTTATAAGTGAGAAGGGTTTTATAGTTGCCACTAAATAGTAAATAGTGAACCGATTCCTGTTAAATTTCGAAGAAATGGGGAACAACCAATACTACCACAGTCTGATAAATTTCATTCAGATATATTTATAAATAAATAAAGTTATTCACATTTGAACTTGACAGGTGTCCGAGAACAGTGTACCGCTATTGAATTATATGACGTCATCTGCTAGCACAGCTAAATTGTAATTATTGAGCCCATTTCTATGGATTTCTCCAGCAGTAGAGAATAACCAATTCTATCTCTTGTAACCAAATTTCATTTGAATATCTTAAAAAACAAAAAAGTTATTGATATTTCAGTATGCTGGGGTAGACATGCACTGAAAGAAGCATGCTTTGTTTACGTTGAAACTGCAAAAAATTTGTCTATCCCGTCATACTGATATATCAATAACTTTTTGTTTTTAAAGATATCCAATTGAAATTTGGTGACAAGATATATGATTGGTCGTTTCCTATTGCTGCAAAATTTTATAGGAATCAGCTCAATTATTACAATTCAATTATTAAAAGAAACGGTGTTTATTTATATTTTGATGGGTATACGGTCACAAAAACGCCGATAACTCCGCCATCTGAACATCGAAATGGCTGAAAATTTCTGAAATGATGTACAACTGGTCTGCCAATATATCCGGTAAAAATGGTGAACATAGACTGAATTATCTCGACAAAATTCAAGAAACAATTAGAGGTCTACTTTTTTTATGTCACCCTGGTTACCGCAAGCTACCGCATGCAAATATTACAAGAAATTGTGTACTGTCATGTGTTGGTTATGTGGGGCGTTCTTCTTTCTCGGCATGAACTAGATTAAAGAATTAGCTGCAAAGCCTTGTTATGACTTAGTAAAGTCCTTGAATAATAATGTTTTTAAATTGGAATGATAATAATAATGGCGTATGCTTTTGATCTCGCCAAGTGGCGAGATACCCGAGTTTCGTTTCAAAATTTGGCTTAGCTAGTTGCAGTCGTTACAGACTTGGTGATTTCTGTGTTACACGGACTGCTTGCTTTTATAGCAATGGAGAGTAAAGTAGTTTGCTTAAGGCTTACAACTAATTCTTTAATCTAGTTCATCCAAGAAAAAACATTTTTAATCGAATCGTAAAAATGTTAAAATTTAGTAGTAGGAAGAAAATAATGTCTCTGAGAATTATCTACAGCACAAATGAACAATAAGCAGGTCGAATTAAGTCTAGCTTACAAGCTATATTTTATTTATTTAAATTTAATTTTGTTATTTATTAATTAGTGTTCGACAAGCCTGTAAGATATACTGTTTACAAACTAACAATGTCAATTAACATTACACAGCAAATTATATGGTATAACCTAGGTGGCTAATTACACGCAACAATGTTCACTTAGTCAAAGAGTAATAAAATAAATGAAATTAAAAATTAAAAAGAACGTTCATTAATATTTATACTGCGATGTTTCTTATAATTGTGTTTGCTCCCCCCCCCATATCCATTTCTCTGGCGCTGCCACTGACACAGGGTGTTACACTCAACAAATGTTAACCTAAAAAGACGAATTCTAAGAAGAGAAATGATCCAAAAATTACTGTGCACTTGACTTAAGCAAGACTAGCCTATATCATCAACATAATGACATGTTTAAATGAATAAACTTGCTTCGAGTTGCTATTCACAAAGTCTGCCTAAATCCCTTAAACCCACTTCAAATTCAAATGCTATAACTCAAGACTTTTTGTTAACTATCTCTTGAAGGATATTACACCTCCTTCTTTTCAAACTACATATTACTTAAATTCGAACATACAATACAATATAGATTTAAGTTTCATCATATGACGACGATATCAGTAACGTCAAAGTATTGAACGTTGTGGTGTCTTTTTAAATGACGTCCCTGACATCGCCATGGGTGTGAGAAACAGATGTAAAACCGTCATCGATAGGTTGAAATGATGACGTAATTTCCCTAACATAATCCTTTGTTCAGAAATAAGATGAAGCTTAAAATCATCAGAGTGTAGGATAACCTTTAGACGTACTATGAGAGAAACTAAACCATTCTCGTATAAAAGACTTCTAGGAGAGACACCCAGATTTCAACTTGTTGGTCTGTAATAGACTGCAGAGCACTTTGTGGAGTAAAGCTGTAATACACTTAACCCCAATCTTTGTGATGGTAGTGCTCGATTGTATTGAGCCGTCTTGAAGAGAAGCCCTTTGGGCTTCTGAACCTTGACGTTAAACACACTCAAACCTACCCAGACACTTTATCATGGATGTTCTTATCTTTACACGGATCCCTAAGGGTCGAAGTCATATCCTCCATTACGCAGCATATGTAAATTATGCAAGAAATTGTGTATTATACATGCCCTGGCTATACGGGAGATCCTTTACTATTGGATGCACTAAATTAAAGAATTAGCTCCAATATGCTTTGACATCCCTGATCGAAGTCATTGAATACTCTGATTGGCGGCTTATTAATGATACAACTAAACATTCCAAATATAAAATAGTCAAATCAAATAATCAAAAATGAAAATAGTTATATACTCAAGCTGAGGTGGCCAGCCCTTCATTTGAGGTGGTCGCGGCCACCTTAGGCTACCCCTCAGATACGCCGTTGATTTTGGAGAATTCCAGGTTTGCTGTGCTTCATTGGCTGGTGAGATTGAACGCCATCTTTGATGGGATGCACCTTCGACTCACCATAGTTAAGCATTAAAATACTACAATTTTCCAAAAAATTTAAATTACAATTATGGTCCGCAGAATTGAAAAAATACACAGGATTGTTATATGATATATTGATTATTGAGATTATAATATTTTCTTCTCAATAACACGTGAACATCCGTTTGATTTCTATCGCTCACTAAAATTTCTAATAGTGCATGTGCACTATCGGTTATAAATTGTCCGAAGCCTTTAGTGAAACCATCATACAAACTCCTATAGCTTGAGTATATAACTCTCTCCTTTTTGATTATTTTATTTTGACTAATTTTATTTTTGGAATGTTTTTTTTATATCATAACAGCATTTCAGAGTATTCATGGACTTCGATCAGTGAAGCCAGGGAATTTAGAAGCTAATTCTTTAATCTAGTTCATCCAACAGAAAAGAAGGCCCCGCATAACCAGCGCATGTATAATGCCCAATTTCTTGTATAATTTACATGCATTGATTTAATGAACATATGTCCTCAAACCGTAGGGATCCGAAATAAATTGCAAAAAAGTTATAATTTACTAGTGGCAATTAAATTATCAGACTCTGAACAATTATCTACATCATACAAATCGTCATTGAGCAAATTATAATTATCGTTATATAAGTCTATGGGATTATCACATTTTTCTCTACCATTAATATTATCACAGGTAGCGTTAGTATTTATTGGCACTGTATTGACAAAGGCAGGATTATCACAGTGCACTAGTGCATTGATTTCAGCATTCAAAGAGAGATTCGCTGAGCCCTTATCATGCCTACTCTTTTGTACAGCAGACACTTTTTGACCATTTAGTTCCTCACTGGCTGTCATAATATGATGCGGCACAGACAATTGGTTAACAGCGGATTTGATGCTGCAGTTTGCGTTTGGAATGGAGTGAATTTCTATAATGTTACGTTCAGAGACACCGTTATTACTAAACTTACTGCTTACACAGTTACTAATTCCAGTTATCCGACGTAATTCAAACTCTCTTGTTCTCAAACCATTGCTAACATCAACAGTATCCCTACTAGTTTTACTACTGTTCTTTATAGAACCGGATTGATATGAACTATTATAGTCAGTTAATTTAGAATTATTTCCTATCATAATATTCTGATCTTGTCCATTTTCATCATTAATAAAAATATGATTTATTGACAAGTCGGATTGAT
This sequence comes from Enchytraeus norvegicus, assembly GCA_034695365.1. Lineage (NCBI taxonomy): Eukaryota > Metazoa > Annelida > Clitellata > Enchytraeida > Enchytraeidae > Enchytraeus > Enchytraeus norvegicus. Next base: position 3,002 of record JAQFZF010000827.1, on the reverse strand, counting down.
TTTCACCACTATTAAAAGGAGTTATTGATCTATCAGCCTGATTTATCTCAAAATCGTATGCTACTTGCGAGAGTTGAGTATATCCATTGGAATTAGAAGCAGGGACTGAAGCCTCATTTAATTGCTGGGGACTTGAGCGTTGATTCTCGGGACGAGTGCGTGATCTATTGTCCTTGTGTTCCTTCTTCTCTTCATCGTAGCACAATATATATTCTAAGCTTTGGTAGACAGATAAAACCATTATGAATGCTCCACTTAGTACGAGAATCTGAAACACGCAATATGATGCAGTCAATTAATCAATGCAACTTAACGTCTATTTCATCATCTGACCAAATACAATATAATAATTATAACTACACTACAATTCAGTAGTATATGACACAGTATCATATAATTAACTGCATAACAATTCTATACTATGGAAACAGATTGCAAATACAATATTAACTTTAAACAATTACTAACAAGTACAGTCAACTGATAGAATAATCTTGAATGGTGAATACCAAATTAAAATGTATCGATATAATTTGAAAGTCAATAATGTTGATATAATTAACAATAATTTATAAACTTATGGAACAATTTATAAAATTTGTTTGTACATTTTATATTAACAAATTTATTTTAACAAATTTTGAACCTTCTTCTCTTTCTGCATACATGTGCTACGTATGATGAATCAGCTAGTGTAACCTAAGCTGTCGGAGACATCCCTGAGATCATCGTCAGATGATGAATCGGACATTAAACAATCATTTTATTTTTATTTCATACTAAATCTCATACCTTGAGTATTTTATTGGAGATAGGGGTGAAGGGAGGTGTGAGAACGGGGGGTGGTTGGCACGACATCTGATAATTAGAGCTGAGATACTTTCCACTGGCAGCTTCTTCAACCAACCTAACCACCAAATATTATCAACCACATTTTATTTATTTATTTAGCACAACATACACATTACAAAGCAATGCTGCGCGAGATAACGAAGGTATGGGTGAAGATAAGGCCAGAATTGGCACTTACATATTCCTATTTAACTAAAAACACAATTTTTTATATTATGAGTACAGTACACTATTAGTAAAAACGTTTGACTAAGTTGATTGAGTGTTGATTGCTAAAACATAGAAACATGTACAGTAACATGTACAGTAACATGTACAGTAACTAGTGTAACTTTCACTTGTGTATAGCAATATAGCAATTTGGTACTACGCCTACATTGTATGCCTTATCCAAAATTGCCAAAAATATATTTCCAAATTTAAATGAGAAATGAACAAAACAGAATCAAGGCTCGTAATAGAAACTGCCAAGGTTCTAATAGTTCAAGTACACGGAAGTCACGGCCCAGACCACTCTGAACTTCACGGAGGCATCTGCGTTAATTGCCGCATACGACACGTGCAGTTGACGGTTGATCTAAATTCTCAACTTTCCTGAAACTAACAAGGGACGCATACCTAATTCTACTGCGAACGTCTTGAGATGACATGTGAGATCCATATAATATCAACTTCCACTTGATCAGATTACCTCTGCTCGTTGATGCTTGACCTACAATATTCACATTTACAATTAATCAATCAATCAGTCAATCATTAGCATTTTTTATATAGCGCACTCTCAAATAAATTTCGAAAGCGCTCTGAAAAACGTGGGATAGGGAGCTGCTGATGTTCCACTGGCTGAGCTAGTTAGCACACCGGTTAGGTGTCCTACTCAGGCTCCATAGGTTCACGGTTCAACTCCCAGGGCTCACCCATATTACTGATGCAGCCGATAAAAACTTCCGACACTTCTCTACCATCAACAGAGAAATTTTCAACCATGGTTAGTTTTTAAAAAAATTCGATGTTATTAACAATCATGAAATCTCTTCAATCTATGTATTGGCAAGTGTGTTCTGGTGGTATAGAACCGCTGCAGTTGCACAGTCTGCTTGGGACGTCCCTGACATCGCCTTCGGGTGAGGAACCGGACGTTAAATTCTCTTTGTATTGTATTGTATATCAATAATTAAAATTAAAATTATACAATACATCATTCATCATCTTATATAATACATCAGTCATCATCTTATATAATACATCATTCATCATATATAATACATCATTCATCATCTAATATAATACATCATTCATCATCTTAATACTTTTTCTGATGCCCTGGGTTGTAAATGAACCTGGGCTAAAAATATAAATAAATTATGTATAGATAAAAGAATATGTATAAAAATTGACGAAACTCTGGAATGCCGTCTCGCTGAAGGTGGGCAGAAGCAAATTGAATTGAAGCGTTGGAGTGCCACTGACAACCGTTGCCGCATTTATACTTTATATTTTTCATAAAATGGAGAGAGAACCTTTATCAGTGACTCTGAGACCCCACACACCCGTTGGTGCCTCGCCCCAACATCTCACAGTGCTAAAGGTCCACGCGTCAAACCCTGCAGTGCTGCTGTTGATAAAAAAGAAGTCTCGTAAAGATAAAGCAATAATAAGTAGTACTAAATCATGAAATAAAACAGCAACACTTAAAGAAATGATAGGAGGCAACAGGAAAACCAAAAAAGTGTGAACATAAAATGACAAGACACGTTCAATTATGTATAGATAAAAGAATATTACCAAATTACCAAAGAATAATAGCTTTTACCCGTATTACTAACTTACTTTTTACTAATACAACTGTGCATATAAAAATTACTATGTATTCGTAGCATTATTATGTATTACTGTCTAATGCAGTGGTTCTCACACTTTTTGAATGGCGGGAAAATTTTTGGTCCTCTTTCCCATCGGCGGGTAAATTTTAAAATGCAATATTACCGATTAAAATAAAGCACAAAATGATGATGATGGCTGTAGCAGCGAAATTTGAACGTTTAAGCCCCCCCCTCCAAGTAAGATAGGCCTAAATTGTAATTCATATAACAATTTCTTGTGGTGCGACAATCGATAGAGGTCCTCTAAATACCTCGTCACACAGAAAT